>CAUYSK010011737.1:0-14321 GCA_963575035.1 Avahi laniger | reverse complement strand
ACCTGCTGGCGGGATCCAGACCCTCATCACCTGCTGGCGGGATCCAGACCCTCATCACCTGCTGGCGGGATCCAGACCCTGATCCCCAGGCCCTTATAAGGCCCAAGTTCCTATACATGTGCAATTACAACAAAGATCAGGCAAGGGAGTTCCAAGAGGTACCCTTGTGGATTGCCTGCACACTAAACTCATTCCTCTCTGCTTCTATCGTGCATCAGCAACATTATATCCTCTTGATGGTCAGCGGAAATCACTTCTGCTGGGATGGTGACTCTTCTTTCCTGCTGGTTCCTTGGCATAAGGAATCTGAAGTGAGCAGGCAGCAGTCTTGGCTTATAACTTGATGGGATTCCTGGTTGTATCTTTTGGCAGAAGTGATCTCTGTTTAGGAATCAGAACCTCTACACCTGCAGAGCTCAGAGTTTTGGAGAGAGAAGCCCAATTTTCTCAAGTTGGTCACTGGTAATGATGGGAAGTGGAGTCACTCCAGCTTCCATCCCTTGGTGTCTGAACTCACATGTTCTTCCTTTTGGAGACATAGAACCGTACAAAAGTCTTTGATTTACCATGTGTACTGCATCCTGGAGGATGATGTCTCATCCTGTAAAATATTGCATCCAAAAGTATTACTTCAACTATGTCTTTAAAAGACCATTCCAATGCTACATCAGGTTGGCAGCTTCTGATTGCTGTGTTGTGTGATGTGATGGATGGAGCTCAAGGTCCTGGGTTCACTTTCGTGCCACCTTTATTATAAAGTGTGTGTGTGCCCTGGTCTGATACAATTCTCTGTGGGACCTGTGCCAGTAAATCAGTCACTCCATATGCCCTATGGGCAGGAAAGCATAAAATATTTGTCTATTCTGCTCTGAATGAATTTCTTACCCTTCCAGGGTAGAATATGGTCAACTTGCCACTACAAATGATTAGGCTGGTTGGTATCCTCGAAGACTGGTGCCATATTGAAGGCTCAATGTTGGTCTCCGTTGCTGGCAGTCTGGATCTTTGGCAGTGACGTGGCGGTAGCTAGATCAGCCTTAGTTGGACTGTTGGGCCCACACTGTTAACCCAGACCCAGCCTTCCTCCCTACTGCCTGGGCTCCCTCTCCTCTGCTCACCATGTCAGCACTGGGGTGACTGATTGTAGAGCTCCACTGAGGTCAGCTGGTTGTGTTATTTATTCACATTTGTACTTGGTTGTTTAGTGGATACTTGGTTGTTTAGCGGTTGTTTGGGTGGATACTAACACGCAAATGAAGATCACACTTCATACCCACATCCATGTGTCCATCCACATGCCCCTACCCAAGACATCCTTGTCCTATATTTTTCATGTTTTTTTCCTTCCAGGCTCCTGACCAGCCACCCAAGACATTTCCCACTTCCCGTGATTTCATACATATTCTAATCTTGAGCCACTTTTCTTCAGTACAAAATGGGTGACCAGGTGTACTACTTAAAACTGCTCATTGAGAAGATTTTCTCTTGCCACTGTTTTTCAAGAGTACCCCCTAATTGGGACTGCTGTCTGGGGAGAGGGGCAATTTTGAAAGCTTTCATTTGGTATTCCACGTATGACAGTGCTCCCTTCATTGAGGACTTACTATGGGTGTTGTGCCAGTACGTTAATTCTAGCTATGTATTCGGGGATTTGGGAAATGATCACGAGGTGGGTGTATGGATCCTGTGGAACCACTGTGAACAGAACTGTGGCAAGGTTCCATTTATTACCTGGCTCTCGGACACCTGCCTCTAAGAGACAGGCTGTGAAGATGCTTCAGGACTCCTGGTACCAGTGTCAACTCAGACCCTGTGTCTAATTGTCCTAAAAAATATTCCAATCTTTCCCTAGTGCACATTTAATCAAGTGAATGGCCACAGGTTCCCTTAGAGAAGGACCAGGGCAGTGGGTTCTGGGTATGCCTGGCTGTGGTGTTAGAGGGTGTTGGAGAGTCCCTTCCCTCTGCAGAATTGCCCTCTTCTTCAGTCGATGGGTTCTGTGTACAAAAACTTGCTCATGTCTGGAAACTCTTCAAGAGATTCTGACCTTTTATTGGAAACACCACCATCAGACTCCAGGCAATCCATGCTTGATCCATTTTGATGGCACAAACTGAGTAGCATCCTTGTTGACTGACCATCTATTTGGTTCCTAGGACACTGCCTTCCATTAACCATCCCAATAACTCCCTGTGGCCCAGGTCCCCCCAACTTCAATCGTGCTGCTCATTACCACAATTGCTCTCACCTGGATTTTGGCAGTTAAGAACTGCTAAATGGCCTCTACTGCTCTGAGCCGCTATCTTCCACGTGGCATCCATGAGCCCAGCAGAGTAATGGCCTCTCCTCCCACCAGTCTTGGCCTGCCCTTTCACTAGTCTGCTCCTGTGGTCTTGGCCAACGGTATATCCTCCAGGCCTTCCTAATAATCATCTGGTGGGTTTTCAGGCCTTCCCTTATATTTACCCACTTCAGTGCGCCTCTTTTCTGAGCCTCATAAGCCATTTTCACTGTTGTCATCCAATCTGTTCTTTTTACCTCACTTAGCACAGTTCTTGGCCTTTTCCTGGCTTCTTGGAGCTTTGCTAGTAGCAAGTTCACACCATCTCCTGGGGTTTTTGCCAAGGGGTTACATATTATTTCCCAGAACAATGCTCCCAGATTAATAATCTCTCTTTTATCCAACCTCATGTCCTGGCCTTTCTGACCAAGCATTGTCAGACTGTAATTCCATGTGGACTCCTGCTTGTCTTACAGCAGCTTTGGTACAGTCTCCTTTTTGAGAGGGGTATGTATTATCTTCTGAAGGACAGAGGCCTCTGTATCATCTTCATGCAAGGATGGGAGTGGTGTTAGTTTTGTATGGGGAAAAGTGGGCCACTTCTATAGCTCTTGGAGGATTCTGCGGACTCTGGTCTGGGGAGTCAAGATTTTTGGTGGGTATCAACCCAGATATTTTGTCCATTGTGTCAGGGTCCCATTCGTTCCCAACCAGGGATTTGACCTTGGCATAGCATATCTGACAGGAAGGGAAATTTAACTTTCTTAGAGCTCACCTACTCTGGCAATTAAATCTTGGGTCTGGTCCTCAGCTTTCTCTGCCCTCTTTGCAGGGGGTGAAGTCTCTTTGTAGCCTTTCAGGGAGGTTCTTTGGCTTCATACATAACCTTTAATCAGCAATTAATCTCTCAGCTACTTATTATTCACCTCCCCCCGCCCCGTAATATCTAGCATAGCAATTCCCAGCTAATTCAATTATCCTTGTAGCCACTCTTTCTCCTGCATATCTCAGATGCCAGCTAATGCATTTTCTTCTGTTAGTGTACGATCTGCATTTGACCACCGATGAAAGTTTTAAAACTTGAACTGCCACCATAAGCCAGGGGCTACTGTGCTTCACGGAGCACTGGAGAGAGGGTCCTTGTTGTCAGCTGGGCAGGGAGTGATCCACGACCTAGCTCCAAACCTTCATCTTAGAATACTTTTTTCCTGGGACTGTTTATGGTGCCAGGTGTTGTAGATTGAGCAGAATTTGAAATGGAGATTTACCTTTGTGATGCTTCTAGAGGAGTGCCCTTGAGATCAACACCTTTATGTGCCCTCATTGATCAGGCAGTGGTTGTTGGCCACTCTGGGAAGGAACATGACCCTGGATGAAGCAGCGCTCTGCCACTGAAGCAGTCTCTATAGAGGTGGTCAGCACTCCCTGCAGCCGGGTTGACAGGCTCCTATCAATGGGGTATCTGGGAGTGCATCAGAGTGATCACCACAGTGACTGAATAGCAAGGCCTGTACTGAATATCTCTGTGGTCCTCTTTCCGAGCTTTCAGAGGACACAACTGTGGTTAGTGAATCAAAGCCGTGCCTGTAGGTGTGGCTACCAATTGGCTGGTGCAAGATAAAAGAAGAGAGGAAGAGAGAGATGGGGATTGGGGACTGGAGCAGTGATCTGGGGCCACGTGGAGCCAGTGAGGACGCCTGCCCCAGGAGAGCCCAGACTGTCTGCTACTGCTCCCAGTAGGTAGATGATGCCCTGGGATCTGTTTCATGACGACTTGGCATAAAAATTAGGTGCAATCAAGACTTTTAAAAATTCATCTTGTAGCCAGCATGTTTTGCTTCACTGCAAGTTGCTTTTAGGTAGTTGATTGCAGAGGGAAAGCTATTGTGTTTATCACATGTCACAATCACATTGATGTAATTTATAGGTTAAGATTCACCAAGGAGAAGTTGCTACACACACGTCTGTTGCATCTAGCTCTTTATGCCACGTGCCCACATCCCTGCCCTTTTCCAGAGTCAGTCATAGGTTCTCTTTAGGGCTTTCCTAGTGCGACCATGCCTTGCCAGTGTGGCGCCCCCTGGGCAGGTACTTCAGCTGTGACTAATGCATCCAAATGGGGATCTACAACAGGAGGTGCTGCTTACCTTGGAGCCTGTTTAATTGTTCTGGTGATGCTGCTGAAAACACTGCCCAAAATAGTTTTGGAACTTGCCTATTGCAATTCCACGGAGGGTCAGTTTGAACCACATAGACAAATTGTTTCTTTATTGTCATACATCATATTCAAGCTAAAGTAGCTCTTTAGTAGCCCATTTAACTAAAAAATGTATAAAGCATAGGCATTTTAATATGTGCAGTATTGATAAGAATGTCATGACTAAGCATGCGAGTCGTTGAAGCACATACTGAGAACTTCTTTCCCTATTAAATCCATAAATAGTAACTATTTGACATGCGGACTCTAAGCCGGTAATTATAAGGCAAAAGAGCTTTAATCTTTTTCTTTACATGGCTAATTTATTCTCCTACCTTGTCAGATAAAGAATTTTATCTTAAAGTATTCTTCTTTTTTTTTCTTTTAAACATTTCCCACTTCTTTATTCTCCTTGACAGGAAGATGACAGCAGCTCTATTGGATGGCAACAAGCTGGGGTATGTCATTAAATTTTAATCACCTTCCTGCCTGTGAAGTTGATAATTGGAGATCATTTAATAGTGCCTGCTGCTCTGTTGGCTCTCTGCAAAGGAGTCACATGTAAAAGGCAAAGAGCCCAGTTATCACTATAACCCAAGCTCATCTCGATCATGGATTTTATGCCAAATACCCCTATACCCAAGCACCATGAGCCCGAGCACCTCTCCTGGGCCCATATTAGACTGCCTTCTGTTTCTTTCCTCTTAACCAATGGAACAATTGTAATGTGAAATGGAAATTGGCAGGCCAGCCTTGCTTATCAGAGACCAAGTGACCCATCTCTCTTGCTTTCCTCTTCTGAAATGCATGAGAAAGCCACCTCCTAGGCTGTATGCAGAGGGGGAACGGGGTATAGGTGAACTCTCTGTGCCTTCCTCACAATTTTGCTGTAACTCTAAAACTGCTATAAAAATAAAGTCTATTAATTTAACAAAATAAAACAAAACTGCCTCCTAACTTCTCCCCACCTTGCTCACTGATAAAAAATGAATGTGACAACTGACTGCAAACACACTCTCCCCTCTGGCCTGATCCAGAGCTGTTTTAATTTTAGCTGTGAATTAGTATCTCCTGTGGTCTTGCAACTCTCCAGCCAGCTGTCACCTACACTCCTTCTGTTCTTCCATCCTGTGTATATAGAGCCAGCCTTCTTTTTTCAAAGGGGATAATTCTTCCTTTTGTTCCATGAACAATTCTTGACCTTCATCCTAACAAACTTCCAACTCTGTGGAAGGAATTGCTCTGCTGATAAATGCTTAGAAGCCTCATAGCTCAGTGTCCAATTCTGCACTCTTTAAAAGACTTTAGGCCTCACACTGAGCATCTCTGCATAAGTGGGGACGCTCAGTCCCTCATTATTCCCTCATCCATCCATTCAGCACATATTTATTTTGTGCATGCTACTCTTCCAGCATTAAGGATATAGTTGATAGCCAAACAGGTATGCTTCCTGTCCCTGAAATGCTTATAATCTAGTGGGGAGACAGACATCACCTAAGTGTGCAAATGCTTGATTGTAACTGTGATGACCGCGATAAGAGCAGCATGCAGGGCAAGAACATGCAACAGGCAGACGTGGCCAATACGGCTGATATGTCTTGAACAAACATGGGGTACAGCCCCCTAAGTGCCAGGGGGTGTGCTAGGCACTTAGGTATGTTTTCTCTTATAACCATCACAGTAGCACTTTGGGATAGATACCATAGTTCTCAGTTTACATATGAGGTAACTGAGGACCCGAGAAGTTAAACCACTAATTGAGGTTCCAAGGTGAGTAAGTGGTAGCATGCGTTTGTGTCCGGAACATGTACTTTAGTCGTTAGGCCATGCAATAGGCAGGTTAGAGTTCAGAGTCCTGGAAGGGAGTTAGCTTAGTTGAGGAGTCAGATGGTGGACTTCTGAGGTTATTTTCATGTTTAACCCCAAATGCCAGCAAGTTCAGAGAGTGAGATCACTGGACTGCAGTACAATAGGAGCACTGTTGAAACAGTGACAAAGGATCTCAACGTTGTCACATTTGTGAGCAAGGAGGGCAGCTTCCTTCTTTTGAAAAGAAAGCATTGTTATTTTGCTTATTAAAGTCAAAGTCTTAGTGTGAGTCTTGGAATCTTTATGTGTTCTTTTGTATCAGGAGGTGGATTAATTAATTTAATAAAAAGTTTGAAGAGTGATACAGTCTAGGACTTAAGATCTCTGATTCTGCAGTCAGAGGGCTCTGGTTTAAATCACGACTCCAATACTTCTTGGGCAATTTGCTTAATTTTTCTGAGCCTCAGTTTATTCATGTATAAAATGACAATGACAATAATACCTCCCTCAGGAAAGGTCATGAGGACTAAATGTGACAGTGCCTATCGAAACCCTCATATAGGGTTAACCATTCAACAATGGGGACTATAGCATTGTTATGGTTGCTTTGCTATTATTTCTATCATATTTCTGAAAGCATGTCTTAGTCAGTGTGGGCTGCTATAGCAAAATACCATAAGCTGGGTGACTAAAATAATAGGAATTTATTTCTCATAGTTCTTCAGTCTGGGATGTCTAAGATCTAGGTGCCGGCAGATTTGGTTCTCCTGTGAGGACTCTCTTCCTGGCTTACAGACGGCTGCCTTCCCCTCATGTTGCCTCATGGCAGAGAGAGAAAAAGAGAAGGCAAACTTCTAGTGTCTCTTCTTATAGGGACACTATTCCCATTATGAGGTCTCCACCCTAGTGACCTCATCTAAACCTAATTATCTCCAAAGACCCCATTTCAAACACCATCACATTGGAGGTTAGGGCTTCAGTGTATGAATTTTGGGGGGGTGGACTCAGTTCAGTCTGCAGCAATGCATGAATGCATTGTGAGAAATAGTGGATCTGAGATTCTGAAATAAACGTTTGGGAATGAAGTAATGGAGTTATCTGAGGTTTTTTCCCCGTACATTTTTTGTTGTTGTTAAGTTCACTTGTGAGACCTATTTCTGAGCAAAACCGTAGGATGAAATTATATTGAGCTCATTACTCTGAGGGTGACACAAATCTGGCTAAATACTTTATTAGGTAAATAAAATATAGGCTACAGATATCAACAAACGTGGGAAAAATCCTTTTCTGCTTATTTCATTTATTTAGTTTACTAATTTTATTTTCTTTGTAGCAATCAGATTAAAAGTAGAATTTACCATACTAGAAACCCTGGACTATGGATATACCCAGCTCAGCATCAGAAGAAGTTTCATTTATTATTATCCTTTCCCTGAGTTATTACTTGTGAAATGAGAAAAGGTTTGTACTTAAATACTCTTTCCCTGCCCTACCAGCATATGAAAATAATGCACACAATGTTTCCCTTTAACATTAGAAAGCTCAGGGATTTCTGTATAAAGTCCTATCTTTATTTTTTCTATCTTGATACATGTGTGTGTGTTTCACATTTTGATAATAGTCACCACAATATGCATTGACTCAAGGAATTCATGGATGTTTATTTTCTTCTCTGCAGCAGCCTGTGGTGCAGGCTCTCTCATATTCCCTCATTTAACAATATTTATTGAGTACCTGTTATGTGTTGGACATCATTCTAGGTATTGGGGGGATGTGGCAGCCAATGAAACAGAATCCTGCCCTCAGGGAATTTAGCTGGTTGGTGATTATGACATTTTTATTTAAAATGGGCCCATTGACTGCCTTTTATGCATGAAACATTGGTTAGATTTTCACTTAGTGAATCCAAAAGACTTTATTTTAATTACCTTGCATAAAAGCATGTAAATCAAGTTATTGAGACAGCTGTGTTTAGAGAACAATTTGATGTTTGGCACTAAAGTGAGATTGTAAGATGTGTATTAGGGGATATAAGGAAGCATACAAATATTTTGACCAGCACTGTTGGAATGAGTCACTAGACTCCTAAGTTTAAGAGTCGCTAGACTCTTAAGTCATTTAAATATTTTATTGTCGTGCAACTTACACTTCCTTCTTTTTCCCCAAAGTAGAAAACACTGTGTAAATTATCCTCACATTTTTTAATCTCCTAAAGTGAAATGTTAAGATTTTATTCCATACTTATAGTGCTGTGAGAGAGTTTCATCTGAAACCAAAAGCGTTTCAGATTATTGCTAATAACATCAGATCAGTTATGGGGGAAATTTGGTGAGCTAGGGCCATGAGATTTATAAGTGATGGGGAAAAAAATCTGTGACCAAATTATGTACTGTTACTAAATAATAACATTTTCCACTGAAGGAAATTGTTCTCCCATTATGTCTCCTTCTCCCATTGTAAACATTTTCCTTGTTGACTGAATTCCTACTAGAAGCTCTTGACTTTATTCGGCTGCTACCTGCCAGGATGAAATAATGGGGTGAATGAAGTGTGAAGTTAAATAATGAGTCTCCACAGACAATGTAGCCACCAGTGGAAGTGATGTTTGTGAATTCATGTTTGCTTAGCAGATTAATCCCTTCATTTTAATGTCTCTTGATAAGAGTTTAAGCCTAATTAATAAGTAAATGTTCTTAGAGCACAAACGATGTCATGAAAGTGGATCTAATTTCAGATTTTTGGAAAAATTTTAACCCTCCCTCACTTCTCTATGTGTTGCTACTAGTTTCTTCTCACTTCTTTTCATTCATTTTTGTACAAAATTTCCTTGTTTGAAGATGTCTTGGGGCAATGTTGCTATGAAAATTTTCATTTTCTTGGGAGGTAGAAATAGTCTAGTCTTTCGTTGTAGACTTTATCATCAAGACCATTGTCACTTAACTTGGAGAAGCAGGAAGGCGGTGGTGCTAGTGGGTATTAAGGGAGGAGTAACTTTGCCACAACACTTTAACGAATTTACTGGCACAAACTAAACCAATCAACAAAACTAACTGTAACATCACTTATTATCTGTGTATTTGAACTTCGTAATTCAGTGCATACACATTTCAGATCATTATGTCTTCTGGATGAATTAACCCCTTTATCAGCAGTAATTTTCCTTGTTTAGAAGTCCAATTATTAATAGTCTGATATTAATATAGCCACTCTAGCTTTCATTTGATTAGTATCATATATTTTTTCCACACTCTTACTCTCAATCTAAGTCTTTATATTTAAAGTGAGTTTCCTTTAAACAGCATATAATTAGGTCTTTCTTTTCTTCATCCAATATGACAATCTTTGCCTTTAACTGATATGTTTATATTATTAATGTAATTATGGATATGTTTGTATTAAATTTGCCATCTTGCTAGTTCTTTCCTACATGTTCCATTTGTTTTCTGTTCATTTGTTCCTCTTTTATTGTCTTCTTTTTGGATGGAGTATTCTTTATGATTCTATTTCATCTCTTCTACTGGTTTAGTAGTTATACTTATTTTTAACTATTTTCATTGTTCTAGGGTTTACATTACACATCTTTAGCTTACCACAATTCAGTTTCAAACAATAATATAATCCTTCTTGTATTATGTAAGAACTTTACTATAATGTACTTCCATTTCCTCCTATTGTTCTTTGTCCTACTGTTCTCATATATTTCACTTTAATACATTTTATGAAAGGTATTTTTACTTCAGACAGTCAATAATCTTTTGAAGAGATTAAAATTGAGAAAAATGTCTTTTATGTTTACTGATGTTTTTCCCAGGGGCTTTCTTTGTGTAGGTAGAAATTTCTATCTTGTGCCATATTCCCTCTGCCTAAACAACCTCCTTTAACGTTTCTTGTCATACTGGACTGCTGGCAGTTAATTCTTCTCAGATTTTGTTTGTCTAGAAAAATCTTAATTTTGTCCTCATTTTTGAAAGGTATTTTCACTAGAAACAAAATTCTGGCCTGACAGATTTTTTTTTCCTTTCAATTCTTTAACGATGTTACTCCATTGTCTTCTGCTTGCCTAATTTCTGTTAAGAAATCTGTTTTAATTCCTACCTTTGTGCCTCTGTAGGAAGTGTTTCTTTTTTCTCTTGTTACCCTTCAATATTTTTCCTTATCTATGGTTTCAGCAGTTTGGCTGTGATGTGCCTCAATGTGCTTTTCTTGATATTTATACTGCTTGGATTCTCTGAACTTTTTGGATCTGTGAGTCTTTTATTAATTTTGAAATTTATCTCTTCAAATATTCCTTCTGTCCTGTTCTCTGTCTTTTGTCTGGTACTGCAAGTTATATATATGTTAGACCATTTAATTGTGTTCCACATCTCTTGTATAATCTGTTCTTTTTTCCTTACTTTTTTTTTCCTTTGCAGTTGAGTTTGGATAATTTCTATTGACCTATCTTCAAGTTCACTGACTCTTTTCTCTCTTTTGTCCAGTCTGCTGATAAGCTGGTAGAATGAATTCTCTGTCTCATGTACGCTAGATTTTCTATTTGATTCTTTTTTCAGAGTTTTCATTCTCTCTGCTGAAATTTCCCATTAATACAGTTTGTCCACCCTTTTCAATAAATCATTTAACACCTTACTTACGGTTATTTTAAAATGTTTGGTTGTCTGATAGTTCAAACATCTGAGTCATTTCTGGGTCTGGTTCTGTTGACTGATTTACTATCTGAATATATCGTTTTTTTTGAGTGTCACAATTTTTCATCGAATATTGGATATATTGTGTAATGGAGCAGTAGAAATGGAGATACATAATATTTATACCTGCAATGGGCACACTGATTCTACCTTCAGGCCCTTGCTGATTCTCAGTAGTTGAGCTGGGCTCGTTATTGTTGTTGCTACTATAGTTACCCTCAGCTTGCCAGTCTTCAAATTCCTCTAATGGAAGTCTGCTCCTTCTTTGTGCTCAATGTGAGGCCTGGATTACTGCAGGGCTCTTTTCAGTGTTCCTGTTCTGTGCTCAGCTATTAGCAGGCACTGCACATCTGAGCTGTGTGGATTTTTTCCCCACAGTCTTATTCCTCCTCGAGCAGGACATTGCTGTTGTTTGTTATTTGGTGGAGGCTCCCAGTGAGGGTTGGTGGGATTTCTTGGTTCTATTTAGCCTCGTTCTTAGGAACGCTTTGTTCACCTGATTTTGGGGGTGGGCTTTCTTAATTCTTCAGACTTCTGCCCTCATTACATTCTCCTCACCCCCTGCACAGCTATAGTCTGCCCTATATAATGAAGGACGTTTGGAGGGACCTCTTGAGTGAGGGCATGTGTCCTGCCACTTTTCCAGTGGTGGCAGACCTCTGCTTTGCATCTGTGAGTTGAGAATCCTGGGCTCAGGCAGCCTTCCTATCCCTCCCTCAGCTGCAGCTGGTTTTTGCTGCTAGCCCTGCCTCCACTGCAGTGTGCCTTTGTCTCAGACCAGGGGCAAAAGTGTTTTCTACTCAACCCCTAGTGTCTTCCAGATTTTGCTTCATATTAGATGGGGTTTAGTGCCCATATTCCACTGAAGGGGCTGTCCCAGGCACCATCTCTGCCCCATCTTGTGAGCATCTGATAGAGACTCCTGGAAAAGAAGCTGGTGAATGAAGACAGACTTTCCTTAAGTCTGGGGCTCCCAGAGATTCCAAACTGACAGACTAGCCCACCACATTAAGCATAAGAATTTATTAAAATTTCACGTATTTTTTTCTTGCTTACTTTTATTGTAGTGATCTCTTCCTCCCATACTATGCCAAAGGTGAATTTGTATGTCTCATTTCTCCTCAGAAGAGCTTGTCACCCTTTGGATGCCAGTACAATGTGGTTGCTTTAAAAGTCATTTATTTTGGCGGGCGCAGTGGCTCACATCTGTAATCCTAGCTCTCTGGGAGGCCGAGGCGGGCGGATCGTTTGAGCTCGAGTTTGAGACCATCCTGAGCAAGAGCGAGACCCCGTCTCTACCAAAAATAGAAAGAAATTAATTGGACAGCTAAAAACATATAGAAAAAATTAGTTGGGCATGGTGGCGTGTGCCTGTAGTCCCAGCTACTTGGGAGGCTGAGGCAGGAGGATTGCTTGAGCCCAGGAGTTGGAGGTTGCTGTGAGCTAGGCTGACATCAGGGCACTCTAGCTCAGACAGCAGAATGAGATTCTGTCTCAAAAAAAAAAAAAAGTCATGTGTTTTTTTTTAAAACAAAAACCCTTTATAATATATATGCTATCATTTGAATCCATAATTCAGATATTTCAATGGTCTTTTCCAATCTTTCTCCAATGCATAAAGTTTTTTTATATCATTTATAAAATATTTTTAATTTTTTAAATGTAATGAATTTAGATTTTGTTAACACTTTTGTACCTTGAAGCAGAGGCATTCTTAGTGTATGTTAAGACATTGGAGAGGTAATTGAGGGATTACTGATGCCAGGCAAATGTCCTTAAGCAGGCGAGAAAATGTTTAATTAACTAGGAACATAACCAGATGATCTTATTTTATCATAGGAGAAACAGAAATGATGAGAATCATTAGGAAATTTATTTTAAAAACTCTATTAGACTGATATTGCTAGCTTTCTTAACTAGCAGTAAGGTTTTGTTTTCTTCAAAAGAGCTTTATTTAAAAGAGAACTGCCTCTATTACTTTTTGGGCTGGTTGATTTTCCCAAGCTGGACTCTCGAATTCCCTTATAGTGAAGTGCAGAGATTGCAGAGATGTTGTCATTTCTTCTAACTGAGTCCCCAGAATATGTAGTAAAACAAGAATTATGTTGTGTTAATTTGAAAGCTTATTGGAAACTGTGTTGGTACTTGAACTGAACTCAATACTAAAATGGTTCATTTGAATAAAATGCTTCTTGGCTTCATTCAGAAATTAGCACTAAAAGCTTCTTTCAAATAAATCACATGCTAAGGAGACAAATATTTTTTAAAATTTATGGGTAACATTTGGTACAGATTCTAACTACTGCTATCCTTGGTTCATTTTGCTTAATGTTGACTGGTTACTAGTTCTTGATAATTTTTTATCACCCATATGATTTTCAGTCAATAGAAGATAAATTCTTTTCTTTCTCAGCTGAAATTAATCAAAGTTAGCCATCTACTTTCTAATATATGTCCAGGAGCATATATTGAAAGAGCTATTATTGGAAGGTAGGCATTTCTGGTTGACATGCAATTCAATCACTGTCAGAATAGCTTCTTGGTAGAATATTCCAGGCTTTATGCTTTTCCATCAACTAAACAGTCACCATATGGAATTCCCAGTCTTCAGTTAAGAGCTGTGATTTCAAGATCACCAAACATCTTTCCATTCTTTTGCAAAACACAAGTTAGAGCTTTGTGCTTTATAGTTGCTCTATGTGTGTGTGTTCTGTCTGTTTTTCTCCCTCCCACAATCTTTCTTTCTAATGTAGACTGTGGAAAGGTTGTGATGGTAATAAAAACAATCTCAATTTATCCTTATATTGTAAAAACTCAGGAGACATATTGATAGTTCTTTCATGAGAACATAATTCTAGATCAGGCAGCAAATCCTTGTAGTCTCAAATTATTTGGTGAAAAACTCCAGTGTTTTTTTTTTTTTCCTGAAAATTTTATCTCATATGGTTTGAATATAGACTAATACTATGTTTGCGGAGTGCTTGTGACAGAATGCCAGAAACATACATGCTTAAAACATTTTTTAAAATCACAGAGAGTTCAGAGGACCAATTCTTTTTAACAGAAAGAAAATAAGATTATAGATATAAAAACAACTTAAAATATAAAAATTATTTTATAATCCAGTAACAAGCATTATGATTTATGATCATAATTATCAACCCAATAACCATTATGGTGGCCACCATAGCTACCCTGGATTGAGTATTTACTAAGGGTCAGAAACCATGCTAATTGTTTTACCTATATAGTTGACCTTTGAACAACACAGGAGTTAGGGATGCTGACATCCCATGCAGTTGAAAATTTGCATATAACTTTTGATTCCCCCAAAACTTAACTACTAATG
>CAUYSK010011736.1:0-26219 GCA_963575035.1 Avahi laniger | reverse complement strand
GGCTTGTTAATGGGTTACAAAGGATGTCCCCAAGAAGGGAGGGGGATATGATAAGGCATGTCTGACCTTCCTCCTGGCAGGCAATTTAGTTTTAGGATATTCCTTTGGCCACGAGGGGGTCCATTTAGTCAGCTGGTGGGAAGTCAGCCTTAAAATTTTATTTTAGTTCACAGTAGAGATGGGGTCTCGCTCTTGCTCAGGCTGGTCTGGAACTCCTGAGCTCAAACAATCCACCCGCCTCGGCCTCCCAGAGTGCTAGGATTACAGGCGTGAGCCACCGCGCCCGACCTAATTTTATTTTTTAAATACAGTAAAATTGACTCTTTTTCCTTTTGGTGTAAAGTTATGTGAATGTTAACTAACATGTTCCCATTCTTGTAGCTACCACCGAAATCAGATTACAGAACAGTGCTATCACCCCAGAACACTTCATTTTGCTATTTGTTTATGCTAGTGGTACCCTCACTCCACCCATAATTCATAATTACTGACATGTTCGTAACCATAGTTTTGTCTTTTTAAGAATGTCATAAATGGAATTGTGCAATACATAACCATTGAGACTGGCTGCTTTTACTCAGCATGTCTTTGAAATTCATCCACATTATCACATGGATAAGGAGTTTTATTTCTTGCCATTTTATGGATGTACTGAGGTTTATCAGTTCACCTGTTGAGGAACATTAGAGTTGTTTTCAGTTTTGGGCTATTATAAATAAAACTTCCATAAACATTCATGTACAAGTTTTTGTGTGGACAAAAGTTTTTATTTCTGTAGGGTAAACAGTAGTATTACTGGGGCCTAAGTTTTGTATGCTTAAATTCTTAAGAAATTACCAAACCATTTTCCAGAATGACTGTATCAGTTTGCATTCTGACTGGCAATGTGAGAGAGTTCCAGTTGCTCTACACCTTCCCAGGACTTGGTTTTGTCAATATTTTTATATTTGTCATTCTAAAAGGGATGCAGTGGTAGCTTGTTTGATTTGAATTTCCTTTTTTTAATGGCTAATGATATTGAACATCTTTTCATATACTTTTTGCCATCTTGTATAAAGCGTTCCAGTCTGTTACCCATTTTTAATTGGATTGTTTTTTTACTAAATTTTTAGAGATCTTATACATACATATTTTTTCCTCTGAATCTGTAGTTTGTTTTTTCATTCTCTAGACAGTGCCATTGGCAGAGCAAAAGTTTTTAAATTCGATGGGTTCAATTTATCAATTTTTTATTTTAGAAATTGTGTTTGGAGGATCATTTCTAAAAACTCTTCACCTAACCCTATGTCACAAAAGTTTTTTTTTCTCTAAAAGTTTTAGAGTTTTATGTTATACATTTAGATCTAAGATTTATTTTGATTTACCTTTTTATAAGCTATAAGGTTTAAAAAGAGGTTCCATTTTTGCATTTGAATAACCTATTATTC
Source organism: Avahi laniger (assembly GCA_963575035.1). Classification (NCBI taxonomy): domain Eukaryota; kingdom Metazoa; phylum Chordata; class Mammalia; order Primates; family Indriidae; genus Avahi; species Avahi laniger. The sequence continues at coordinate 24,792 of CAUYSK010011736.1, read as the reverse complement.
CAATACCATTCGTTGAAAAGATTTTCCTTTTTCCATTGAGCTGCCTTTGCACCTTTGTCAAAGGTCATGTGGCCATATTTGTACGAATCTGTTTCTGGACTCTCTGTTCTATTCCATTGTTCTGTGTCTGTCACTTTGCCATTACCACATTGTCCTGATCACTGTAACTTTATCATAGATCTTAAAACTGGGTAATGTAATCCCTTCAAGTCTTATTCTTTGTCAAAATTGACTTAACTACTCTAATTCCTTTTCTCTTACATATACATTTTAGAATCAGCTTATCTTTATAAAATACCCCGCTCGAATTTTGATTGGTATTATGTTAAATTTATGGATCACTTTGGGAAGAACTGACATCTTTACTATGTTGAGTTTTCTAATCCATGAATACAGGGTTTCTCCATTTATTTGGGTCTTTGGTTTCTTTTGTTAGTGTTTTGTAGTTTTCAGCACATAGATGCTGTATGTGTTTTGTTAGATTTATAAATATTTCATTTGGGGAGAGCTATTGAAAATTATATTGCTTTTAAATTTTGACTTTTAATTGTTCTTTGCTTGTGTATATGAAATGAGATTGACTTTTGTGTGTTATCTTATCTTGCAACTTAACTAAACCTCACTTATTAGTTCTAGGAGTATTTGTGTAGATTTCTCTCCAGTTTTCTACATAATTATGTCATCTGTAAATACAGATAGTGTTTTTTTTTTTGAGACAGAGTCTCACTTTGTTGCCCTGGCTAGAGTGAGTGCCATGGCGTCAGCCTAGCTCACAGCAACCTCACGCTCCTGGGCTCAAGCGATCCTACTGCCTCAGCCTCCCGAGTAGCTGGGACTATAGGCATGTGGCACCATGCCCAGCTAATTTTTTCTATATATTTTTAGTTGTCCAATTAATTTCTTTCTATTTTTAGCAGAGACGAGGTCTCGCTCTTGCTCAGGCTGGTCTCGGACTCCTGAACTCAAACAATCCACCCGCCTCCGCCTCCCAGAGTGCTAGGATTACAGGCGTGAGCCACCGCGCCTGGCCAGATAGCGTTATTTTTGTCTTCCCAAACTGTGTGCCTTTTATTTTGTTTGTGATTTTTTTTTTTTTGATCTTGTTTTGTTGGCTAAAACTTTTAGTAATATGTTGAGTAGGAGTGGTGAGAGTGCTTGCTTTGTTTTCCATCATGAGGGAAAAGTATTCTGTTTCCATCATTAAGTACATTAGTGTAGGGTTTTGTAAATGCCTTTTATCAAGATGAAGAAGTTGTTTTCTATTCGTAGTTTACTGAAAGTTTTATCATGAGTGGATGCTATATTTTGAAAAATGCTTCTGCATCTACTGATGCTGTTATTTGATTTTTCCTTTTAGACTGTTAGTATAATAGATTACATTGATTGATTTTCAAATATTTAACTAGCCTTTCATTCTCAGGATAAACCACTTGGTCATGTTATATTATGCTTTTTTAAAAAAAATAACAATTTTATCTAATGAACTTCAACCTTTTAAAGTGTATAATTGTTTCTAGTATATTAAGAGTTATGCAACCATCCCCACTATCTAATTCTAGAATATTTGCATTGGCCTAAAAGGAAACCCTCCATCTATTTATTAACAATCACTACTCATTCTTCCTTCCCTCTAGCCTCTGGCAACCACAAATCAACTTTCTGTCACTATGAATTTGCCTATTCTGGACATTTCATGTAAATGAAATCATGTAATATGTGGCCTTTTGTATCTGGCTTTTTTCACCTAGCATGATGTTTTCATGGTTCATTCATATTGTAGCAGTACTTATGCCTTTTTGTTGGCCAGACGTTAATAATATTCTAGTGTATGGATATACCACATTTTGTTTATCCATCAGTTGACAGACATTTGGGTAGTTTTCACTTTTTGGCTATTATGAATAATGCTGCTATCAATATTTGTGTCCAAGTTTTTGTATGTACATATATTTTCTATTCTCTTAGGTATATACATAGGAGTGGAATTGCTGACTCTTAGGATAACCCTATGTTTACCTTTTGAGGAACTCCAAACTGTTTTCCAAACAACAGTACTATTTTACATTCCCCCTAGCTATGTGCGAGGGTTCCAATTTCTGCACATCCTTGCCAACACTTCATTGTCCATCTTTTTATTATAACCATCCTAATGAGTGTGAAGTGGTGTCTCATTGTGGTTTTGATTTGCATTTCCCTAATGAGTAATGATGTTGAGGTTCTTCTTATGTGTTTACTGGTTATTTGCGTTTATTCTTTGCAGAAATGTCTATTCAAATCCTTTGCCCAATTCTTAATTGGTTTGATTATTTGTCTTTTTGTTGTTGAGTTGTTAAAAGTTCTTTACACATTGTGGATATTAACCCCTTTATCTGATAAAATGATTTGCAAATATTTTATGCTACTCTGTGGTTTGTCTTTTCACTTTCTTAATGGTGTTTTTGAGGCACAAGTTGTTTCAATTTTGAGACAGTCACATTTACTCCTTTTTTTATTTTGTGGCTTATGCTTTTGGTGTCATATCTAAGAATTCATTTCCTAATCCAAGATCAGGAAGATTTACTCCTGATTTTTTGGGGGTTTTTCCCTCAAAAGTTTTATAGTTTAGCTGTTACATTTAGATCTCTGATCCATTTTGACCTATTTTTTTGTATATGATGTGAGGTAGGGGTCAAATTCATTCTTTTGCATGAGACTTCCTGTTGTCCCAGCATTATTTGTTGAAAAGACTATTCTGTCCCCCATTTAATTTTCCTGGCCCATTTTGAAAATCAATTGACTGAAGTTGTGACGGTTTACCTCTCCGCTCTCAATTTTATTATACCGATCTATCCATATGCTAGTACCACACTATCTTCATTACTGTAGCTTTGTAGTAAGTTTTGAGATTAGGAAGTGTGAATATTCCAGTTTGTTCTCCTTTTTCAAGATGGTTTTGGCTATTCTGTCCTTGAATTTTCATATGTATTTTAGGATTAGCTTATAAATTTCTGGGAAGGCAGGAGGCAATAGGAATTTTGATAGGGATTGCATTGAGTCTGTAGAGCAATTTGGCAAGAATTGCCATTTTACCAATTTTAATCTTTCTGATCCATGGATATGGAGTGTCCTTCCATTTATGTAGGTCTTTAAATTTCTTTCAGCATGTTTTGTAGTTTCGGAGTGTTTAAGTTGTGCCCTTCTTTTGTTAAATTTATTCATATTTCATTCCTTTTTATGCAGTTGTAAGTGGAATTGTTTTCTTAATTTGATTTTCAGATTGTTGTTGTTAGTGCATAGAGTACATTTTTCTTGTAGCCTGTGACCTTGTTGAACTTGTTTGTTAGCTCTAATAAGTTTTCAGTTTTGTGAATATCTTACGATTTTTTGTATACAAGGCATATCTGCAGACAGAGGTAGTTTTACGTCCTCCCTCCAAATTTAGATGGCTTTTTTCCCTTGCCTAATTGCCCTGACTAAAACCTCCAGTACAAGGTTGTGTAGAAGTGGCAAGAGTGGATATCCTTGTTTTTATTTGTAATCACCTTTAAAATGATTGTATTAAGCATTTTGTTATCATGGAAGCTGGAAGGATGAAAGGATGATACTTGGGAACCTATTACATTAATACTATCTCTTTTGTTCATATTTGGAATTTCATATAATAAAGCAAAAAAAAGTGTTAAAATATTTACCAAAGCCAAGTGCATTAAAGTTTGCAATCCCATTCTCAACAATTATTTTGACTCCTTAAATTTTCTTCTCCCTCTCTCTTACTAGTTTTTTTGTTTGTTTGTTTTTGTTTTTTGGGGGAGTGGGGCGGGGGTCCTGAGTCAGTTTTCTTGAAATCTTTAACCTGATTGAATTTTGTTTTGCCAAACTACATTCTTGAACTGTATTCTCTCTCTCTCTCTGTCTCTCTCTATCTCTCTCTCTCTCCCCCTCTCTCTCCCCCCCTCCCTCTTTCTCCCTCCCTCCCTTCCCTTCTTCACCAACCAAGAAATATGTATGGGTTGTATGGGTACCATCTGAGAATGTTTATTTTATCCTCGTACTTGAAAAGTAGTTTGGACATAAGAGTTCCAGGCTCCCATATTTCCTTTCTGAGTTCTCTATATGTTACTTTATCAGCTTGTAACTTGAGATTACTCTTTGGTTTTCATACCTTTGCTCTTCTAAAAGCTTATAAATTCCTTTTTAATTTGGAGTTTACAGTTTTCACCAGTATTTATCTATGTATGTAGTTCCAGTCATTATTACCGTTTGCTATTCGGTGGGCCATTTTATCTGAACATGATATTTTTCTAAAATACATATGCATGAATAACATGTATATATGCATATGCTGTTGGTAGGTATGCGTATATATATGTCTACACATGCATATGTGTTTTAAATCCCTTTTATCCTATAAATTCCCTCCTTTTAAAACTTCTGTTAAGTGAGTATTAGCTATCCTGACCTTATTTTTTTTTGTTTCTTAGGCTCTTATATCTTTGTCTTTTTATTCTATAATTTAAAGATTCTTTAGTTAGGACTTCTGAGTTATAATTTGTCTATAATATGTCTATTTACAAATAATTTTCTTTTTTTATAATGACACTGTTGGTTTTTGCAATTAGCTGTGGGAACTGATTTGTATCTTTCTCCTTCTCCAAAAACTCCCTCTCTGCCCTGTTTCCTACTCCCACCTTCACCCCTGAGAATATGGTAAGAACTGTAGGTCTTTTTCTTGGAAATAATCCCCATATGCACATTCATAGAAAATTTTTTATATAATGTTCTAGAACTTCAAAAAGCTGACTCATGAACTCTAGATCCTTGCTTTTCACAGTGCTCCTCTTCTGGAACCAGCTGCATTGGTACCACCTGGGAAGTTGTTAGCCGTGCAGAATCTCAAGCCCTGCTTCAGATGCTTAATTAGAATCTCCATTTTAACGAGATCCTCTGTGATTTATTTTATATTCAAGTTTGAGAAGCACTGTTGTAAGAGGTTAGAAACCCCTATGGTGTATGTTATTTATAATATATTAGTTGTTTTACTTTTTTTTAGTACTATTTCTGGAATGTCATCTAAGGCACTTTTTAAAAAAATCATACCTTGATCACCAAAATTGTAAAGTAGAGATATTTCAAAGTAGTCACAGTACAGTATAATGTTTGAATAGCAAGCTATGCTATATGAAGTAGCAGGAGGCAAGGGAGAACTGATGTGTAAATTCATTCTTGTAATAATAGCAAACACTTACATAGTAGTTACTATGAGTCAGACAGCATTCTAATCACTGTGTTTGTGTATGTACATGTGTTTGTATATATGTCTAAGTCCATTTAGGCTGTTATAACATTCCATAAACTAGGCTTGTAAACAAAGAAATTTATTTCTCACAGTTCTGAAGTCTGAAAAGTCCAAGATCACGGCACTGACAGATTCATTGTCTGGCGAAGGCCCCTTTTTGATTCATGGACATCACGTTCTAGCTGTGTCTTCACATGGTAGAGGGGACTAGCTAGTTCTCTGGGGTCTCTTTTATAAGGACACTAATCCCCTTTTTGAGTTGAGAGCAGAGCTTTCCTGACCTAATCACCGCGTAAGGTTTAAAGACCCCACCTCCTAATATTAGTACTATTAATATAACCTTAGAGATTAGGATTTCAACATAGGAATTTTCAGGGGACACAGACATTCAGACTATATGAATATATGTATTTATATACACAGAGAAACTCATTTATCATAACAAATTCTATCACCCTGGATGCTATTTGTATTTTATAGATAAGGAAACTGAGGCACAGAAAAGTTAAGTATCTTAGTCAAAGTCACATAGTAAATGGAAGACCTAGATATTGTGGCTCTACAATCTGTGCTATTAACCATTGCACTGTTCTGCTTCTTTGTAGTTTTACTTAGACACCCCCACCACCACCATACTCAGTGCAGCTCATAAGCAAGCTGATTAATTCCTGATATATTTGCTTTTTTAAAGTCATTGCTAGAACTCGTCTGCTTGTGGTGCTGATACATGAGCCAGAAAGACCAAATCATTAATGCTTTCTGAATTAATTTTGGTTTGCTATTAATTGAGATTTCTAAATGGCAAGAAGGTAGGACATTGGATTTTGTGCTACCTACCCTCAAGGCTTGTTATAAGGCCATTAAATAACTTATGCAAATGCTTTCTACATTAAGTGTTAATTTTCTTCCTTCCTCGGTAGATATCTGGACAAAATACAATTTATAGAAACAGTAACTGTATGGCTAAAAAAATTAGAAACAAAGATTAACTTCAAAAGCAGTCAAAGAAATGCAAATAAGTACCACCTAACAATTTAGTAAATATATACAAATCAAATTGTTTTATCAAATATTCAGTAAAGGTACAAAAGTAAAAATATGGTTAGGGTTCAACAAAATAAACATTTATATGTGACTGGTAGAAATTGTAATCTTTGCCCATGGGTTTACTGGTATTATTTGACATATCCTGAGCATTTTTTCATGTCACTTTTTCTTTATAAACTGTTCCCTAATGTTGAGCATTAGATGGTTTAATTGTTTACTGTTTTGGTGACATGTATAAATAATGCTGTAATTAACATAACTTTTATTTTTTGTTTGAATTTTTGTTTTCTTTATGATTCATAAAAGTAGAATTACTGGGTCAAAGGTTGGAATATTTTCAAAGATCTCAATGAAAATTAAAATAATACCTAATTTCTACAGAATGTTTACCATGTGCTAATGATTGCTCTGATGCTTTACATATATATTATTAATAACTCATTTAATCTTTATATCAAAAGTGTGAGATGGACCCTGTTTTAACTATATTTTACAGGAAACTAAGCCACAGAGGAATTAAATAATTTTCTGAAAGTCTCACAATTAGAGCCAGGATTTGTTTTCCAGAAAGATTTTAGTACTTTAAGCTTCTGCCTGTAGAATTTAATATTTTATACCCTCTTATGCCCTCTTCAGTGAAATGTTGCTATAATAGCACAAAACATTCAGCACAACTGAAACCATAATTATGGTCTCTAAATACCATTCCTCACTGAAAGGATCCAAGGGTCATTCAATGAATGGCTGATTCCACTCTGGGGCAGAAAATACAAAAGATGAATCAAGAAAATTCTGTTGTATCAGAAAGCAAGGAAGCTACCAAAGACTATTAGTTCATGCTAAAAGGACACAGGGGCCAATACAAAGATGCTCCCACTGGCCAAAGATGAGAGAACTTGAACATCAAAAAAAAGTAATGATGATGGTTGAAATGCGCTGAATTTATAAAAACTCCTTGGTTCATGATAGACTTACAATAAGAAATGTGAACACACACACCACTACAGTGATAATGAATTACTGGATACCAGTGGAAATATATAGGGCACTAACTCCATAATCTGAAAATAAGCAATTATGAGGAAAGAATTAATCCTTCCTTTATCTGTATGAACTGTGTTTCAGGGTAAACAAATAACATTATTTGTTGAGGGAAATTTCTTTGCAGAGTCTTAGTTAATGAATGTGAAAGTAATGACAGGAACAGAATATCCTTTTGCCATCCTTAATGAAATAATTTATGCAGGCTGTGATCATCAGTGGATGAAAGCATTAGATATGGTCATGTGAGGACTTCTCAGTGGAGGAATCAGTCCACCCTACCTCAACCTATTGATTAGTCTTAGTCTTCTGAAAAGTAGGGCAAGCAGTTCCTGTGTGCCTCCTGCTGTGATACATATAAAATATACAGCACAAGCTCCGAAGTTTTCCAGCCAAAAATGCTGAACCTGTGTTAAATCAAGCTTCCACAGCAGGGGTTGGCAAATTTGGCCTTTCAGTCAAATCCAACCTACCACCTGTTTTCTTTTTTAATAACATTTTATTGAAACACAGCAACTCTGATTCATTCCTGTATCGTATACGGCTGCTTTTGTACTGCAATGACAAGAGTTAGTAGTTGCAACAGAGACCCATAAAGCTGAAAATGTTTACTATCTTGTCCTTTTACAGAAAAAGGTGTGCTGACCCTTGAGCCAGATGAACAAAGTTAAGTGACACCAAAAGGAAATGACACCACAGAATATGGGACTTTTACAGGACAACTGATCTGGTTTCTGTAACAAGTCAGTGGTATGGAAAATGAGAATATTACTCCAGGCTAAGAGAGACTTAAGCACACCAAGCAGATAAAAGGTGGAGACTTTGTTTGGATCCTGCTTCAAATAAGCAAATTGTGAAAAGACATTTATGAGACAACCAGGAAAATCTGATTATGGCCTGGCTACGTTAAGTGATATCAACATTTACTATTAATCTTAAGTAATAGCATTATAATGGTGGAGAATGTCTATATTTTTAGAGCCGTATATTGAAATATATAGAGATAAAATGATGTGTGGTATTTACTTTAACATACTTCACAAAAAGAAAGAAAAAATGTGGCAAAGGCAGGAGTCACACTCAAGACTCTGATTGCAAAGGCTCATATACTTTCTTTCCACTGTATCATCATGACATCATATACTAGCTATAGTAGATTTTAGTATTGCCTTCTAAATTTCTTTTGACAACTACCGAACTATCTTTTTTAAAGGCCTTAATTCCTTGGATTTTTTTTTGTCAGTGTAAGCACACCCTTGTTTTTCTCCTATTCTACTATGTCTAGACATGATTAACAGAAGGACATTTATCCAGGATGGATCTACATCTTCTGGTCTTGGTGGCGGAAGATCCTGATATTTAATACTTGATTGTGTTCTTCAGTAGCTATGAGATTTAGTCCTGTCAGTTTAATTATTGCTTTTCAAGTTCCTGGGCCTCAAAAGGGGAATATCAGCTACTCCTGGGATTGTTTTAAAATTAAAGGATATATATTAGGAAAGTGTTTTACAAATGATGAAATTATTAGCCAAAATAAGATCCATTTATATTTAGGAAAGTGCAGTGAGTGAATTAAATGCATGGTCTTTATTTAGTAAGACAGACCTAAGTTTGGATATTAGTTCTGTTTCTTAGCCATGTCTTCGAGCAGGTTATTTACTATTTCTGAAATTTAGTTTCTTCATTTGTAAACTGGAGACAATATCTATTTTAAATATTTGTTCTAATGACTAAGTAAATTTAAAATCTGTGAAAGTACATACTGTAGCAACAGATACCTACTAGTTAGTTAAATTATTTTTTCTCTTCTTTCACTTGAGGAAACATAACTGTATAGCATAAGTAAATATATTTACATTGGATAATTTTTAACAGTTTGGGAAGAAGAATAATTCTCAAGGTCATGTATAATACTTCTATAGGAAAATGCCAGGTTGACAGGATAAACTGTATAATACTATTTTAGGGTTCCATGAAAGAGTAGGTAAGTTATGAGATGAGCTTCAGTAGAGGTAACTGAAAAGCTAGCTATTTGCTGAGCGAAAAAAATAATTATTTGAACATTTATTGATAAACTGTAAGCTTTTAAGAACCCTGGAGTCACTGAAGACCAAAAATGGTAAAAACATCATGCCTTTTTCTTGGTGTCCTCTCCTCCTCTGCCTCTCCTCCCTAGCAAGTTCAAAGCTAATACAGAGCGGAGGCCCTTGCGTTCTAAAGATTGAAGCTGCTTGAGAGCTTTGAACAGCCATTTACCAACTATTTTACATTTAGAAGAGTAGTAGTAAGCCTCTAATCCAAGTGAACAGTTGGATCTGAAATCTCTTCCCTTGTGACTTTCTAACTTCATTCACTAATAAAAGAATGCCTGTCTTCCTCTTGCTACTTTATCTTTTTCCTTCTCACTTCTTACCCTCCTAACAAACTATAACATGTGAAACCAAATTGTTAATCATGCAGAGGTGGTTCCTTACCTAATTTCAGAATCTGATACTTTCGATTCATTAAATCAGCATTTACTGACATCTCACTCTGTGTCAGAGTCTGGGAGATCATTGCTGGGGAATAGTAAGGCAAGGAGTAAGAGAATGAAAAAAAGAAAAGGAAGGAGAGAAAAGAAAGTGGGGGGGACTTTTTTTGCTCTTAAGGCACTCAAAATTTGGTGTGGGAGACTGGCAGTTAATAACCCCGAAAGATGATGAAAATGGTGGTTGTAATACACTCATGACTCAATACTTACTAATACAACATACTATAGGAACATCAGGGAGGACCCCTAACTCATCCTGGGATGGATAGAAATGTATTTCCTGAGCTGGATTGAATGAATTAGGGGGTTAACAAGTGGCAATGAACTAGACTTTTCCAAGTACAGAGAACATCATGTTCAAAAACATCAGTATTTTGGAAACTTGATGTGCTTCAGCAGTGCTGAAATCAGAGTATGTATGTTTATGGTAAAAGCAGAAAGGAGTAGCAAAAGTTAAGGATAATGAGATAGGGAAGAGCCAGAATATGCTGGCCTTAGAGACTCTTATGCAAAGAAGTTGAACCAGTTACATTTTTATAAGCTGAAGATTAATATCAGATGTGCCCTTAATAAAGATCTCTAGTAGTAATGTGGAAAATGAGAATGGGTTCGTGAGAGAGCAAGGCAAAGGATCAAAGAGCTGCAAGACCAAAAGTAGGAAAACAAGCTGGCAAACTAATTTATTTATTCATACGTTCAACAGATATTCATCAACTGTCTAATATGCACCAGGCACTATTCTGTGCTTCTGTCCTAGTGGATCTTAATGCAGTCAGACAGTAAAGAAATATCAAGGACATGAGATAAAGAAATAGCAAGAGGGTTGGAAAGAATTAAGAGAACATGTAGTGTGTGAAGGGAAGGAAGAGATGGTAAGGAAGAATCTGGAATGACTTCCAGGTCTGTACTTGGAAAACTGGGAGACATCGATGTCATTCACCAAGGTAAGGAATCTAAGAGGAGGAGCAGGCTGAGGGTAGATGAAGGGAGTTCAGTCTTGCACATAATGAGTTTGAGATAATTAGATAATTTTAAGGCAGAACTGTACAGTAGGAAGTTAAAAGACAGTCTTTAGGGTAGAAACAATAATAGCTGCTTCATAAGGTGATTGTGAAGATTAAATGTACTGAAGTATGGAAATTCTTTAGACCATCATCTGGACAAAGTACATATTCATGTTAACTTCTATTATTATTTTTCAAGATTATGGACTTTGAGCTAGATAAATCTGCCTGAATCCTGGCAGTGCCACTTAGAATTGTGTAGCCTTAAGCAAGTCTCAGTTTCTCTGCATATAAAATTGGAATAATATCTATTTTATAGGGGTACTGTAAAAATTAGTAATAGTGTATGAAAAGTACCAACCACAGTGACTGACATAAGATAAATGCTCAGTGACTCCTGGGTGTCAAGTAAAAATTTGCACTTCAGGCGCAAGGTTCAGATTTGGGGTAGAAATTTGAAAGCTATCCACATAGAGTACTTGAGCCATTAAACATATATGCTGAGGACTGAGTGCAGTGGCTGACACCTATAATCCAGCACTTTGGGAGGCGGAGGTGGGAGAATCACTTGAGGCCAGGAGTTCGAGGCTACTGGTCATACCGCTATACTCCAGCCTGGACAACAGAACGAGACCCTGTCTCAAAACAAAACATGTATGCTGAAAAAAGAGTTTCTACAAAGGAAGAGGGTAATATGCCAAAAGATCCCTAAATAATTGTCAAGGGAGGCAATTTACTAAGAATAATGGTTGAGGTAGTTAGTTGGAGGCTTGAAGAGAATAATGAAGGGCTGATACAGTTTTCAAGGGAATTGGTGATAGAACTGAATAAGGCTTTATTAAATGGTTATACAACAATATCGAGTATCCAGGTGAATGTGCCTCGTAGTTATATGGTTTTCTCCAACTATCAGAAAACTGGATTCAGAGTTGATGTTTCTGAGGATAAAGTGTTTTATACGTAGATCGTTGGTAACTTTTGCCACGAGTTTTGGAAATGTGCTGGGGATATACGCTGGACTGAGGAGATTCAGAAGCAAATGATAGGGAAGGAAGCTCCATTCGTGAGTATAGATTCTTTTTGTCAGAAACTTTGGCTGAGAAGTGAAAGACCAAGATATGAAAGTAGAAAGAGGGAGGTGCACTGACAAGAAAGTAGTGTTTTGTTTTTGTTTTTTTTTTATGGACAAGAAATACCTGAATACATATTTAAGAGGAAACAAAAGAACCAGAAGAGAAGAAAAGTGAAGGTGAAGCACAGAGAAAGGCCAATGAATGACTCCAGGATCCAGAGTGATCTTACACATAGTATGTCCTTGGCTGTCATCATAGAGCCTCTGATAAAGTTGAGAACCATCTGCCTTATCAGTGAGTTACTTGCCATTCCTAACTTCGTATTCTCTGGTCATAGATATTGTGAGACATAGAAACAAACTACTTGTTCTCTCTCATCTTTTATAAACAATAAGGCTAGGAAAAAGACAACAGGGAAAAAGGCAGAGTTATTTATGGTCAAGAAAAACTTAGATCTACTAATATTGACTGTGATTTTAACCATTTAGTAATTTCTTTTAAATGATGTTAAAAGTATACTTTAAAAACTTAGATTGATTTTTAAGTTTTGCTTTCTAATTCTACCTTTAAAAGACTTTTTCTGTAGCCTAGTATATTAAAATTATTTATCTTTGTTATTACAAAAATCACTGTTTCTATGTGTTTTCACTGGTCTGCATAGATGACATAGTGTTTAGTGATGTCAGGAAAAATAGAAAAGTTATAGCCACATATTTGTCTTCTCGTCATTGAATCACATGTATAAGAACATTTTTTAAAGTGACCTGTTGCTATAGAAGAGGGTAACCAGTGTGTTTTAATATTTATATTAAATGATGGCTGGTGTGGTGGCTCACACCTATAATTTCAGCACTTTGGCAGGCTAAGGCAAGAGGATCCTTTAAGGCTAGGAGTTCTATACCAGCCTGGGCGACTTAGGGAGACTTTGTCTCTACAAAAAATTTTAAAAATTAGCCAGACATAGTGGCACATGCCTGTGATCCCAGCTACTCAAGAGGCTGAGGTGGGAGGATTGCTTCATAGTGTTATAAACAGAAACTTGAAACTGTATAGTTAGAGAATTTTATGTTGTATTTTTTTTCAGAAGGTAGCGTTCTAGCACGTATATTCAATCCACATTAATTACAAAAGTAATATATACTTTAACAAGTTGCATATTGTAGAAATGTATCAAGAACAAAAGCAAATCATTTCTGCTTCGCCCTCTCATGGGGATGGAAATGAGGGGGTGGGTAAATAGTGTTAGCAGTTTAAAATACATATAAGTGCACATATTTTTGTAAATGTGTGACTTGGCTGTTTTGTATGTTTTTTAATTAAAAAAAATTGATCTCACAACATAACACCGGGGTTCACAACTTCAAATACTGACAAAGACTGGGAAGGTAACACCAGTGAATGAAGAGGGCCTGGTGTAAGTCTCAGAATTATAATAGACGGTAGTGGGCTTTGGGCACCTAAAAAATTGCATGCTTCTTCTAAAAGAGGTCAGCCACAGATCCAGCTTAGTAGGTGTGCATACAGAGATATATTAGACAGTAAATCTTTTTCAAAAGAAGCCAAGAAATCCAGTATTTTTAGGTAAATGCTTTTCAGTTTTTAATGTTGGAATTAGGTAAATCTGGATTTGAGTCTGTCCCTACCACTTACTGGCTAAAGAATCTTGGGTGAGTTATGTAACCTGAGTCAGTTTCCTAATCCATAACATGGGGGTGATGGTATCTGTTCCTACAACATTAGGAGGAAGATTTAATAATACATCATGAGTTCAGTACAGTGCATAATGCTTATTAAATGTTGATTTTCTGTGATCAGTGATTGTCTGTTTTTAAAGGTATGGGAAAGGGGTTGCAGAGAGGCACCAGAGAGCTTTTTTAGGTGATGGAAATGCTCTGTGTCTTGTTTGTAGTAGTGATTGCAGGACTGTATATATTTGTTAGACGTCATCAAACTTTACCCTTGACTTGATGGATTTTTTTGCATTAAATTGTACCTCAGCAAAGCTCATTTTTAAAAGCAATCTTTTTCTGGGCAGTAGATCTCAACAGTGAGCTTAAAATGCTCAGTAAACTATGCTGTAAACAGATGTGCTGTCATCCAGGCTTTGTTTTTTCCACTTATAGAGCACAGGTAAAGTAGCTTTAGCTTAATTTTTAAGGGTCCTAGGATTTTTGGAAAGGTAAATGAACATTTCATTCAACTTAAATCACCAGCTGTGTTAACCTCTAACAAGAGAGTCAGCCTGTCTTTTGAAACTTTGAAGCTGGGCATTTACTTTTCCTTTCTCACTATGAAAGTCCTAGATGACATCTTCTTCCAGTACAAGGCTGTTTTGTCTATTTTGAAAATCTGTTGTTTAGTGTAGCCACCTTGGTCAGTGATCTTAGCTAGATCTTCTGGATAACCTGCTGCAGCTTCTCCGTCAGCACTTGGTGCTTCACCTTGCACTTCTGTGTTATGGAGAGGGCTTCTTTCCTTAAACTTTATGAACCAGCCTCTGCCAGCCGCAAACTTTTCTTTTGTAACTTCCTTACCTCTCTTAGCCTTCAAAGACTTGAAGAGAATTAGGGCCCTGCTCTGGATTAGGCCTTGGTTTAAGGGAATATTGTGGCTGGTTTGAGCTTCTATCTAGATCACCAGAACTTTCTCCGTATCAGCAATTAGGCTGTTTTGAGAAATTTCCTGTTACTTGTGTGTTCATGGGAGTAGCACTTTTGGTTTCTTTCAAGAATTCTCCTTTGGATTCACAGCTTGTCTAACTGTTTGGCACAAGAGAGTCTAGCTTTCAGCCTGCCTCAGCTTTCAACATGCCTTCCTCAGCTAACCTTAATCATTGCTAGCTTTTGATTCACAGTGAGAGATGTGCAACTCTTCCTTTCACATGAACACGCAGAGACCACTGTAGGGTAATTAATTGGCCTAATTTCAATATTGTTGTGTTTCAGGGAATAGGGAGGCCTGAGGAGAGAGGGAGAGATGGAGGAACAGTTGGTCAATGCAGCAGTCAGAACACACACGATATTTATTAATTGTTTACAGTCTTGTATGGGCATGGTTCCTGGCCCCGCAAAGCAGTTATGATAGTAACATCAAAGATCACTGATCACAGATTGCCATTTCTGATTTAATAATGAAAACGTTTTAAATATTGCAAGAATTACCAAAATGTGACACAGAGACATAAAGTGAGCACACAGTATTGGAAAAATGGCACCACTAGAATTGCTTGACACAGGGTTTCCAAAAACCTTCAATTTGTAAAAAAAAAAAAAAAAAGTATGTGAAGTGCAGGAAAGCAAAGTATAGTAAAAGGAGATATGCCCGTACTAAAATATATACTTAAAAAAGCTCATTTCCTTAAATAAGAATAAAATACATAAGTAACAACACCCAGTGTGTGTATATATATTTGTGTGTATGTTCTATAAACACACATGTGTACTTTTCACAAACTTTTTGTAACTCCTTGTATGATACCAATATTATCATGATACCAAAAACGAGAAAAGCACAGATCAATTTCCATTATTTATATAGATGCAAAAATCACGTAACAAAATGCCAGCAAACTGAATCCAGCAAGTATACATACAGTTGACTCTTGAACGATACAGGTTTAAACTGTGCAGGTCCACTTGTCCATAGATTTTCTTCCCCCTCTGCCACCCCTGAGACAGCAAGACCACCCCCCTCTTCCTTCTCCTCCTCCTCCCCGCCCTCCTCCCCCCTCCCTCTCGTCTCCTCCTGCCCCTCCTCTCCCTCCTCCCTCTACTCATTGTGAAGACGATGAGGATGAAAACCTTTATTATGATCCACTTCCATGTAGTATAGTGTAGTATAGTAAATCTTATGATTTTTCTTAACAACGTTTTCTTTTCTCTTGCTAGCTTTATTGTAAGAATACAGCGTATAATACACGTAACACACAATATTTGTGTTAGTGAACTGTTTATGTTATCAATAAGGCTTCTGGTTAACGGAGAGTCAAAAGCTATATATAGATTTTTGACTGCGCAGGGGATCAGCACCCCAAACCCCCACATTGTTCAAGGGTCAACTGTATAATTATAAAGTGTGGCCAAAGTACAAGCAACAAAAGAGAAAAATAGGTAAATTGAACTGTCTCAAAATCAGAAACATTTGTGCTTCAGAGGGCACCATCAAGAAGGTGAAAAGTCAAACTATAGAATGGGAGAAAATATTTGCAAATCATGTATCTAACCAAGGAATCGATATCCACAGTGTATAAAGAACTCTTGCAACTCAACAATAACAAAAAGACAAATAATCCGACCAGTTAAGAAATGGGCAAAGTATTTGAATGGACATTTCTCCCAAGAATATACACAAATGGCCCATAAGTACATGAAAAGAACCACATCTGTACTCATTAGGGAAATGCAAATCAGAACCATGATGAGATAGCACTTCATACGCACTAGAATGGCTAAATGACAGATATGGATAATAACAAATGTGGTCAAGGATGTGGAGAAATTGAACCCTTACACGTTGCTGGTGGGAATGTAAAATGGTATAGCCATTTGGAAAACAGTTTGGCAGTTTCTCAGAAAGGTGAACATAGGGTTACCAGATGACCCACCAGTTCCACTCTGTTATGTGTATACTCGAGGGAATTAAAACATATGTTTACACAAAAACTTGTAGACTAATATTCTTAGCAGTACTATTCACAAAAAGTGGAAACTAACCAAATATCTGTCAGCTGATGAACAGGTAACCAAACTGTAGTGTATTCATACAGTAGAATATTATTCAGCCATAAAAAGAAATGGAGTACTGAGTCATGCTCTAGCATGAGTGACCGTGAAAGCATAAAGCTACATGAAACATGCCAGACACAAAAGATCACATATCGTATGATTCCATTTATTTGAAATGACCACAACAGGCAAATCCAGGAAGATGGAAACCAGATTAGTTGTTGCCAGGGGCTAAGGGAAGACAGAAAGGGAAATGACTACTAATAGGTAGGTACAAGCTTTTTTGAGGGGGGGGTGATGAAAATGTTTAGACGTTAGATAGTGGTATTGGTTGTACAACTGTTTTTTTTTTTTTTATGGTACAAAGCTTACTCCTGACAACTTCTTGAATATACTAAAACCACCAATTATATACTTTAAAAAGGTGAATGTTATAGTATATGAAATATATTTCAGTAAAGCTTCAATAAAAAATTAGTGTATAATTTCTTCTGGTTTGGGTTTTTTTTTTTTTTTTTCTGGAATTCTGAATCCCTTCAAACCCTCATGCTTTCTCTTGTGAACCACGGAAGTCATAGGTAGGAACCTTTGAACTCATGTGGTCTTAAAATTCCTTTTCTAGTTTATGTCATGAGCTCTTATATCAGTGGTTCAAGCTAATTTTAGGATAGAGGAAGTTATTTTCATCTGCATGAACAAACATTCACTGAGATACTCAACAACAGGATCCGTAAAGATCTTTGCAAGTTCTTTAAGGGATATGATTCATTCTCTGAATACTAGGAGCTTGTTGTTAGTACTGGTACTTTAATAGAGTAAGTAGTTCATTGTCATTATATCCTTATTTCTGAGACATTTCAAACATAAAATCTTACAAACATAATACAGATAGTCTAAAACTATAAAAACATTGAACTCCCAAATATTTGTTAAGAATGTGGTTTAAAAATTATTATGTATCTTTTCATAAAAAGTGATATTATAAGTAGTCATTGCTATTATTAAGTGCCAAGTAAGTTCGGGCTAGTTCATAAAAATCCAAAATGGATGGCTGCAATTAAAAAGCTATAGAAATAATACTTTCAGAATACCAGTAATTAAATAAAGTGGGAAAATATAATCTTATCTCCCAGGGTTTTTTTAACCTTTTTTTTTGCTTTTACTTTAAACATCTCATTATTGGTATTCATTAGACACTATGGAGTCTTTCCTCAGAAAAAGGTACTGAATTCTTCATACAAGGGATTCACAAACATCTTGGTCTAGCCAGACCTGGGAAGAGTGTGTGTGTTAGCCTGTTTGGACTACCGTAACAAAAGACCAAAGACAGAGTGGCTTAAACAATAGAAATTTATTTTCTCACAGTCCTGGAGGCTAGGATTCCAAGATCTGGTTGCAGTCAGGGTTGATTTCTGATGTGGCCTCTCCTCTTAGCTTGCTGTGTCCTTACTGTGTCTGCACATGGCCTCTTCTCTATGCATATGTGGAGATATAGCTGGTGTCTCGTTCTCTTATCAGAAGACACCAGTCGTCTTGGATTAGGGCCCCGCCGTTATGACCTCATTTAACAGAGGGCCAAGATTCAATGGTGGTTTTGAGAAATGAGAAAATAGCAACTCTGCACACTTTGATTCTAAATTTTAGGCCTTCTGACATGTAACCTAGGCAAAATGAGCCCTCCACTGTCAGTGAACTGCCTTTCTAGTAAACTGTTAGTGTTTGAGAATAAGAGCCTTATTGGTAGTAAAAAAAAAAAAAAAAAAAAAAGCTATGTATCTACCCGGCTTTGTTTTCTGCATGTATATCTTCACAAATAAAAAACGATCAGGCTACAGCATGTTAGATTTGAGGATTCTAGGACCTGGGTTTTGAGCCCTCTTCCCTTATTTTTTTTTTTATCTTCTCACATAGTTTAACATGAATTATCTGTAAAGTTCCTTTCAATGCTGTCTTAACCATAAAACTAAATAAGAAACTTAAAACTATAATAAATTGTCATAAATGTTTTATTTTGCATAATTTGTATATGTGAAATGCTGAAGGAAATAAAACAATGTGTATGATATAAAAACCCTGATCTTAAACACCCACATTTTAGAACACACATAATTTGCACAAATCTCCAATACAGCGCGTTTTGTGTGTCATATAAATAGATAATATGCTATAAGGGGTTTTATTTTTTTCATTTCTTAAATTTCTTGTTATGGACAATTTCAATTATTTGTAAAAGTAGATAGAATAGGATAATGAACCCCTATTTGCCCAATACCTGGGCTCTAATAACCTGGAGACAATTCCGCCTCATTCATAGTCTATGAAATTCTTTCTCCCGCAAATTATTTTGAAGAAAATGCCAGACATTATTTTGTCCATTAATATTTTAGAGTACATATCTTTAAGAGTTAAAGGTGCTTTTTTTATAATAATAAATATAAGTACATTGCCATTATCTCAGGAATGATTGTTAACTTTTCCTCAATTTTATAAAAATAGGTTCAAATTTACAGTTGTCTCATGAATGTCATAAATGTTTGT
The DNA here is from genome assembly GCA_963575035.1 of Avahi laniger. NCBI lineage: Eukaryota > Metazoa > Chordata > Mammalia > Primates > Indriidae > Avahi > Avahi laniger. The sequence goes on along the minus strand of CAUYSK010011736.1, from coordinate 5,560 downwards.
TTATGCATCAGAATCCAGATAAGGTCCACACTTTGTAATTATTTGATACTTCCCTTAAGCCTTTTTCAATCTGTAGGCTCTTGCACAACTTTTCGTTTTTTAAAACCTTACAATATATTTGTTGAAGAAACTATTCTTTAGAGTTTTTCAGTCTGGAGTTTGCTACATATACCTCTATAGAGTGATTTAAAATATTCCTCTGTTTTCTGCCTTTCCCATAAATTGGTAATTGGATTTACAGTTACACTGTCCTAATATGGTAGCCATTGGCCACATGAGCTATTATTTTAAATTTAAAGTTAAATTAATTAAAATAAAATTTTGAAAGTTTAGTTTCTAAGATCACTGGCCTCACTTTAAATAATCAATAGCTACACCTGGCTGAGAGCTACCATATTGGACAGTGCTTCTATGGAACATTTTCTTCATTGCAGAAAGTTCTGTTGGAGAGTGCTGCTTTAGGTAGAATCTTGAACAAATGCAGATTCCTCTTTTTGAGACATAATCTCACTCTGTTGCCTGGGTTAGAGTGCAGTGGTGTCATCATAGCTCACTGCAGCCTCAAATTCCTAGGCTCAAGCAATCCTCCTGCCTCAGCCTTTGGAGTAGCTAGGACTATAGGCACATACCACCATCCCTGGCTAGTTTTTCTTATTTTTTAGAGGGTCTCACTATGTTGCCCAGGCTGGTTTCAAACTCGGGCTCAAGTGATCCTCCCACCTCGGCCTCCCAAAGCACTGGGATTATAGGCATAAGCCACTGTGCCTGGCCTAGATTTCTCTATTTTATGTATTCATTAGGAGATGGGGCACATGATCTCTCTTTATCTTTTTTTCCTGATTTAGCAGCCCTTGATGGTCAGTGCCTGGGTCCATTAGTTCTATTAAAGGATGTGACGTGCTGGTCAAAGGAGTTTAAAAGAGTCACTTCTGATTAGGATGATCTCTTATGGCTGAGTTAACATTTAATTGAACCTTGAAATTTCTCTAAAAATTTGATAAGTGAAGATATAGGGAGAAGAGAATTTTTGTTGTTTTTTCTTTTTTAAACAGGATGGAAAGCTGATGTGTTTGGCTCACAAAGGAATAGGGGAAATTAAAGTTGGGAAGGGTATTTGGATCCTAGACTATGTAGATCCTGAATACAAAGATAAGGCATTGAACTCTATTTGGAAGGAAAAGTGCTGCAGTAGTTGTTTGTTGGCTGCCTATCATCCAATTGTCCCTTTCCTCTTTTTTAACAATGCTTTCGTATGTTTTGGAAAAATTAATTCAACACCTCACTCCTAGGCTCCTGCCAATCATCATGTTCCATTTTGTTTTTCTTGACGTGGGTAGGCATGTGACATAAGACATTCTATGCATAATAAATATCAGAGTTTTGGGTTACAAATGATGGGACATAAGTACTCCCTCTTCCTCTGAATGTGATGCCTGGAACTGCCACAGCCATTTTGTCAGGTTGTTAAGGAAGCCAGCACACAGCCAGGATAATCAGGGAGAAAGGAAGCTACATCTCTAAATCAAATCAAGCCTGAAGTCCAGCCTGTCTACCTCTTGACTTTATTGTTTTAAGTCAACTTTAATGAGGTAAACTTTGCATACAATAAAATGCACCAATTTTTAAGTTACATTTTGATGAATTCTGGCAAACATATCCACCCATGCAACACACCACAATTAAGATACAGAACATTTTCATTACCTCGTTTTAACCACCTCATTCTTTAGTGGTTCACGCCTGTAATCTCAGCACTTGGGAGAGGCTATGGTTGGAGGATTCCTGGAGGCCAGGAGTTCGAGACCAGCCTGAACAACATAGCGAGACCCCATCTCTACAAAAAATTTAAAAAACTAGCCCAGTGGCACATGCGTGTAGTCCTAGCTTCTCAGGAGGCTGAAGCAGGATTGTTTGAGCCCAGGAGTTACAGGCCGCAGTCAGCTACGATCATGCTGCTGCACTCCAACCTGGGCAACAGAGTGAGACCACTGTCTCAAAAAAAAAAAAAAAAAATAGTTATTTCATGTTCCTTACAAGGTAGTCACTCCTACCTCCCACCTGGGCAGCCAGTGATTTGATCTCTGCCCCTACAGACAGTATTTCCTGTTCTAGAACTTTATATATTAATAATAAAATCATACAGTATGAGTTCTTTTGTGTTGCTTCTTTTGCTCGATATGTTTTTGGAATTCTTTTTTGTTTTTTTGATATGTTTTCATTTCTCTTGGTGTGGAATTGTATGTCATATAAGTCATATAATATGACATATTAAATATCATATAGATATATGCTCATCCTGAAAAGAAACTTTTCTGAAGTGGATATACTATTTTATACTTCTACCAGCAATTTTGGGGAGTTCCATTTGAAGCTTGTTTTAAAAGCTTTGTTAGGGCAGTTATAGAGTAACCTTTGCTCTGGAGCTAAAATAGCCCTACTCCCAAGAACAGGTGAACTTCCTGATCTAGTAACACAGTTGTGTTCATCAGGGTCTCTCTACCAGTCAGAACTTAAGCATCTTTCACCTTTGTGGGATGAGTTGTTTGAGCTTCCAGTATTAGTTCTTTGCCTGTCTTTGTGAAGTCTCACTTTACACATTCAGCCTAAGACTAGGACCGTAATGCAGATTTTTGAAGGGTTCCCCCCCAAAAAGACCCTCTCCCTTTCCTTGTACTCTGAACATTTCTGCTGCCTCAGTTCCTCTAAACTCCAGTCTGTCTCCTTAGCTTAGCAAGATCTTCATGCTCTGCTTGGGTTTTCTCTCAATGTGCCAGGGTCCAGGAAGTCTCCAGGCAGAAAGCCAGTGCAATAATAGGGCTCACTTTAAATTTTCTTCCCTTTTCTCAGGGATCACAATCTTATACTGCCTGTTGTCCAATGTCTGTTTTTTGTTTTTTGGGGTTGTTTTGTGTGTGTGTGTGTGTATTTTCCCCAGCTTTTTTAGTTGTACACAGCAAAATTTCTGGTTCATTACCAATTACTCTGTTATGACTAGCAGCACAGAGTTTGATGTCTGAGTTTTTAAAAATCTATCTTTTGTTGTTGTTGTTGTTGTTGTTGTTGCTACTGAAAATGGGATCTTCTTTTCTTCTGTATCTCCTGGCTGGCTATCATTTTGCATTTATGAAGGCTTTTCATTTCCATGTGCTCATTTTATATACTACTACTTTACTAAATTTTCCTGTTATAGTCTTTTATTGTTGTTGACTGTCTTGGGTTTTTCAAATAGATGTACAATCATAGCATCTGCAGATAAAAACACAGTTCTATCTTTTCTTTTACAATTCTTGTTTAATTGAATTGACTAATATTAGTAACTATAGTGACCACTCCTGTCTTCATTCCTATTTTTAGTAGAAAACCCTCTAGGGTTTTCCCCTTGAATAAAAAGTCTGCTACTTTTTTTGTTTGTTTCGTATTGTTTGCTCCTGTTTTGTTATATTTTCATTTCATTTACCATTTTAATAGATTGTCAACCCTTTGGAAGCACGGACTATGCATACCTCTTATGTATCAGCTTACCATTCATTCATTTATTTGGGCAGATTTGGACTAAGTATCCCCTATTATGTGTTATGTTCTCTGGTAGTCACTAGGGCTGTAAAACAAAACCCAGCTGTGTCCCCCCATTGAGATTTAGCGGGGAATATAGGCATTATACATATAACACAAATGTGATAAATTTTCAAAAATGACAGTATTGGATACTCTAAAAGCTTATAACAGAATGACCTAACCTAGTGTAGGGAAATCAAGAGATGTCTCCCTAAAGAAATAATATTAGAGGAAAGTCCAAAGGTAAGAGAAACAGCTGATACGTTTCTAAAAGTAATCCGTTATTACTGGAAAGAAGAGATAGAATGGAAAAATTGATCACAAGAGATAAAGCTTTAGAAAAGTAGTTGGGAAGGACCAGACTGTGGAGAGCTTGGCAAGTCCTATTAGGAATGTGGACTTTTCCCAACAGTACAGTAAAATAGGAACCATCTTTGCTTTTTTGGTTTGTGTGTGTGTATTTATGCTTGATGGATGTTACTTGTAGCCGCTGGTCATTTAACTTTAAAACCAATGTTTTTCCCCATACAAATTGGAATAGCTGTGGCAAATAAGTTTTAACTCTGAGAGCTAAGCACTATTTCTTTCTCCCCCCTCCATTCCTTTCTTCCTTCCTTCCATCCATCCATCCATCCATCTCTTCCTTCTGCTACTAAGACTGGACTGAAACTCCTAGGCTGAAGTGATCCTGCCACCTCAGCCTCCCCAGTATCTGGGATTACAGGCAAGCACCACCATGCCTAGCTAACTATTTCTTCTATAAGCAAGAAAAACTGAGGAACACAAACTTCTTAATGACTGTGGATTTGAATTTTCAATCCTTCTAATTACTAGCTCTTTGAAAAAATTATCAAACTGCTAGAAGCTTTGGTTTTCTCCTCTGTAAAATGAACCATTGTTTTAAGGATTAGCTGAGGAAACATTTGCAAGGCACTTAGGATTTGGCTGGCACATATCCATCAAATCTCAGATGTATTTATTGGCTATTTTTTAGGAACTCTATAGCTCTTAAATTAACAAAACAAATAAATAAAAGAGAACATAAAGATAAAAAAGCAACACGGATGTTTTTAGACATTCTCTTATGATGACATCCCCATTATACAGGTGAGCAAACCAAATCTTAGAAATAGTAGCTTAATTAAGGTTCTTGACTGCATAAATAGTAGAACTGGGGTTTGATTACAAGGAGTCTGGATTCAGAACTCAAACTCTTTAAACACCGTTCTTTTAGCTTCTTTCCTAATGCAGTGACTCTTCCGGTTGATTCTTGTAGTCTAAATTACAAAATAGTGAAAAATGGTAACAATTGCTCACCTCTTGGTATTTAGTTAATGGGACAAAAAAAAATTATGTCATAAAAATTATTTTCTGATTTAAGCAGTAAAGAATCTCTAACATGAAGTACTTTTTTAGGAGTTCTTTACTTAGCTGGTTGATTAACTAGATGGGCTGCTAATGTATAGTTATAGAAGTAATGTTTTATCAGACTATGTATTTTCCCAATATTTGCTACCTCTTGTCAACAGAAAAAAAGACCAAACTCTGCAAAGTAATTTTAAAGAGATTTACTCTGAGCCAAATTTGAGGACCATGACCCGGAGCCACGCCTAAGAGGCTTTGAGCAAGTGGACTCACTGAGGTTGGGTTATAGTTTGATTTTTATACATTTTAGGGAGACAGGGGTTACAGGTGAAGTCATAAATCAATACGTGGGAGGCATACATTGGTTTGGCCCGAAAAGGTGGGTCATCTCAAAGCGGGGGCTTACAGGTTATAGGTGGGTTTAAAGATTCTTTGGCCTGTAATTGGTTAAAAACATAAAGCTTTGTCTAAAGGCTTGGAATGTTTCAACATAAGGAGCTCTTTATCAGAGATAAGCCACTGGACATAGATTTGTTGTGTAAATTGAGGACCTGTAGGTTTGTCTTGCATACCCTTAGGCCTGTTAATGGGTTACAAAGGATGTCCCCAAATGGGAGGGGGGAATGATAAGGCATGTCTG
>CAUYSK010011735.1:0-53898 GCA_963575035.1 Avahi laniger | reverse complement strand
AAGTTGTAGGGTGAAGGTTCTACACATTAACTGCCCTGCCCTCTGAATGACTGCATCAATTTCTATTTTTTCTTGCAATATATTAGAGTGCCTCCCTCTGCACTACAGATTATAAATCTTTTAAAAACTCTGCCAATCTGGTAAGAAATACATGATGATATGTATGTTTACTGTAACATGTCGTAAGCATGTAGACTATGTCTGTTTTGTTGCGAGGAGGACCTGGCACAGAGCAACTACTCAAAATCTGTTAGAAGAATCAATGGAGAGCCTGGCAGGGCTCTTTGCTGGTACCCTTTTTCCACGTTCTCATTAGGAGACTAAATCTAGTAATGCTGGGATGGTAACATTTTGGAAACATAAGACATGAGATTTCAATTCTAAACTTAAAAGTTTAGAAGGAAGAAAGCCACTCTATTTTCTACTTCTGAAATTTGTTTTCATACTGAAAGGATCAGTATTACAAATTGCCTGTATATAAGGGAAAATTTTTAAAATTCTGTGCAGAAAAAAGTTAAAAGGTCGGGTGTGGAGGCTCATGCCTATAATTCTAACATTTTGGAAGGCCAGGAGTTTGAGATCACCCTGAGCAATACAGCAAGCCCTCGTCTCAACAAAAAATAGAAAAATGAGCCAAGTATGGTGGTGTGCAACTGTAGTCTCAGCTATTCAGGAAGCTGAGATGGGAGGATGGCTTGAGCCCAGAAGTTTGAGGTTGCAGTGAGCTATGACGATGCCACTGCACTCAAGACCCCATCTCAAAAAAGGAGGGGCCGGGAAGTTAACATAGCAGGACTAAGACTGCTATCCTTTGAAAGGCCTGCTTATAAGACTGGCCCTTGGCCAGGGTCTGGGATCTTGGATTTTGGGGAACTTTCCACCATTCCCTAAATCATGTTGGTGGCTCACTGTACCTAAACTGTTTTTGTACAAACTATCTGGCTTATGTTGAAAATCTGCATTCCTTCTGAGAGTTTGGAATTTTGGTATATGCTAGGCACAGGGTGCCTGTATGACTCGAACTCAGTAAAAACCCTGGCACAGAGTATCTAATGAGCCTCCCTGGTAGACAGGATTTTATGTGTGTTGTCACAACTTGTTGGAGGAATTAAGAGCATCCTGTGTGACTCCATTGGGAGGGGACTCTTGAAAGCTTGAGCCTGGCTTCCTCAACTTTGCCATAGGCACCTTTTCCCTTTGCTAATTTTGCTTTGTATCTGTTTGCTGTAATAAATCATAGTTACAAGTATGACTACATGCTGAGTCCTGTGACTCCTCCTCCATCAAACCTTAGAGACTCCAACATACATTCACATCAAACGGAGGGACGTAATTGCTGATTCTTTAAAACTCTCACCTCCCTGATGCTTTGACACACATGCTCTAGGTAAGCCCATGTTGTAACAGCCATACAAATCTTGAAACAGCGTCCTCAGCTGATAGAACAAATGAAGAGAATATGTGAAAACCAAGAATCGGAAGGTAATTTAACTCTCCATTCCTCAACCACGCACAAATATATAATGCTGACAGGTGACTTGCTCACGTACCGTGGGAGAAACACTGGTTTCTGTGCCAGATGCTCACGAAGCTCAGGAGAGGTAGTATCGGAATTCATGTATCGCTCCACATAGTCTGACCAGCGCTAGGATGGTAAACACAAAACAGAGGTGCAGGGAAATCACAAAAACCGAGCTTCATCCTCATCAGGTAGTATAGTAAACCCCATGACAAAAATGTCTGAAACTGATAAATTTCAAGATCAATAAAGTCCCTTTCTATAATGACATGCTTTTTACTTAGTATTGGAACACAGATTAAAAATTCTGTTAGCAATGCCACAAGTTTCTCTCACATGCTGAAGTTATCAGAAGTCATAAATGGTTAGAAGCTGGCTCACAAGTTTTACTTCCCCACAGAGAGCTTTGTTAAAGAATAGAATGTATAGTGGCAAATGTCTGAAAATCAGTATTCTTCACATTAAAATATGGACCTCTGGCATCTCTTGGGGAAAAAAATTAAAGGATCTGGCAGCCACCAGCCAATATTCCCACAAAACAAGTCTCCCCACATATCCCTCCAACATCTTACATATGGCCTATGTCTCCTATTTGCATTACCTGCCAGAGTCAACTATGATAATCACATTTCTCTACCTACTCTGTGGGTTGGGAACTCCTGGCTTCATCTGCCCAGTAAAAAGTAAACATGACACAAAGGGTCAGGATGACACTGAGAAGATGGCACCTCATTTGTTGTTTCTTATACTTCAGGAAAAAATAGGAAAGCTGCCACCCATGAGACTTCCTAAAAGGAGCTCTCTCCACTGAGTGAAGGATGAGGTTGCCATCTATAACCAGACAGCCCTGCTACTCAGTGGAAGACATGGTCGCAATGACCTACACTCTTGAAGCATCCAGGTCCTATCCTTAAACAAGCCTAAGGCAGCTTGGGCTTCGAGTAGATAAGGTGACAGGGCAAACTCTCGGGACACGCCAGCTCTGCCCAACATAAGAGCTTTGTGTATACTAGCCCATACCTCTGCTTCCACAGGGTCATCAGAGTTCTCCTCTTCTGTGTCCAGAAGCTCAATGGTCAACTGAACCTGGCCTTGGCTCTGAACGAACATAAGCTGCAAATAAGAAACTGAGCATAAATAATAGGCCATCTCCAAAGCTATAACCTATCTTTTCAAGAGGTTGGGGTAGAGGGGCAATAAAGTTATAAAACTTCACTTCAGTTGAAGAGATGAGAAAGATACTCAAAAGCCTGGGAAGCCAGAGAATAAAAAAAAAAAAAAAAAAGGCAGAAGTCCAATCTTGCTACCAATGAAATATGTTAGAACAAAAAGTACCATTTCATGTTTCAAATGTCTTTAATTAGCTAAAACAATAATCAGTGTCAGTAAAGAGTGCTTTAAAAAACAAGTATTTGTTCATTAGAAAGAAATATAGCACATGTAGCCAGAACCATAAAATGTCAATGACTTTCCAACTTATAATCCCACTTCTAGGACTTAATGCAAAGATATAAATATGACTAGTGCATTAAGAAAAAAGTAACAAAGAAAATTCTTCATACCAAAGTGGAAAACACCAAATACAACAAAGATGAACAACTGCATTTATACTGTAATAAAGACTACACAAGAAATCTAAACGTGCCTTGGGATAAGGAACCAAAAAAATGAACATATTAATAAGTGTTTTATTATAATAGTACCAATTGTATTTGAAGTTCTTGAAATTATGAGTTCTGTTAATAATATTTGTGTGATTTAAAAAAAAAATCCATACTTAAAAGCAACACACTGATAGAGGCAGACAAGCCATGTTTTGCATGAAACAATCAATGGCGATGGGATATGGACTCCCCTTGCAGAACCCTGGGACACTCAATGCTTTCTGCAGACAAGATAATTTCTCATCAGAATCACATGCAGAAGATCACAGCTGGAAAAAAACTTGAGAATTTTTTATTTCAACTTTCATTTTACATAAGGAGAAAACTAAAATTCAGAGAGTTCTGATTTCTCAAGGCCACTCACTAGTTAATAAGCACATAGGACCAGACGCTAGATCTGGCTCTCAGTGTTCTTTCAAAGAAGATTTAAAAATTCCTATCTGCTAGTAAAATTTACAACCTGACAAGAATACAAACACAGTTACTTCCAAAATAGATTTAAGAGGAAAAAAACCCTGCATTTTTAAATTTAAAGAATTGCAAAATATGTCACGCAGTATTGACAATAGGCTTTCATCACCCAATTCCCACACTGGGTTGGACATCTAGGTTATTTCCAACTATCTGCTTTTATGATTAGCCATTATAATGGTAAAAAATTGGAAACAATTTAACTGTTCAACAATACAGGCATTAATTCTCTATAAAGTGACCAGGTGTGGTGGCTCATGCCTATAATCCTAGCACTCTGAGAAGCCAAGGTGGGAGGATTGCTTGAGGCCAGCAGCCTAGGTGACAGAGCAAGACCTGGTCCCTTTAACAAAAATAAAATAAAAAAATTGATGGTTGTCTGCATTTTCCTTCCTTCCTCTCCTTCCTCCCCATCTCTCCTTCCCTTCCTCTCTCCCTCCCTCCCTCTCTCTCTGTCACCTAGGGCTGGAGTACGCTGACTCACTGCCTCGGCTTCCCCAGAAGTTGGGACCACAGGTATATGCCACCATGCCCAGCTTTTTTTTTTTTTTGGTAGAGATGGGGTCTCACTATGTTGCTCAGGCTGATCTAAACATTTTTTAACAGTAATATTTACAAGGCATTATAATATGAGAAATATTCAGAGAAAAAGTAGAAAATTGTAAAAATCATAAATAACCACCAATTTTTTTTAAAAGGCAGGGGGGAGACAGTTACTTCCACTTTTTCCACATTCTTTGTATTTCTCTGATGAACTCATTAGAAACTCTAAAAAGCTCCAGGAGTGGAATCGTTGGGTCAAAGTACCCTGGCTTTAACTTTGAGAGTCCTAACGATTTATACTGTTACCAGCAAAGTCTTTGGCTGCATGAGCAACTCTCACCTTAAAGCAATTCTCATCTGACATAAGCTGCTCCGCTTTCCGCTGATAGGTTGATTCCAGGAGGCTCCTTGAAGTTTGTGTGTTCAGCTGGCCTCCAGTGGCCCCATTATTGTTTTCTGCCAGGTAAAGATCAGTCACCTGCACACAGATCTCATCACTCACAATGTGCTGCAGCTAGAATCAAGCCAAGGCAAGTTGTTAGTGAACCAAGAAACCATTCCTCCCTGTTACACAGTCAACCTTCCTTTGATCTCCAGTCATTCAACTCAAAATATGGGGTTTTTTTGGTTGGTAATTTTAGAAAATCAATTACACAAACCACTGTATCTATCATTTTCTTGGAGAATAACCAAGCCAAGATCTTCAACCATATCAGTGGTCCATGAGTACAACTTTCAACTCAACCTATTTAAAAGCAAAACCAGGTTACTCAGGTTAATATGCAACTTATTTAAAATTCAAAGGATCTGTATATAAATTTCCAAGTCTCATTAGATCCTCACAACCACCCTGAGAAGCAGGCTGAAGAGGGAGGGGTGTGTGCTGTTATGAGACAAATTCACATAGCAAATGGGAAAACTCACTGTGTAAGCTGGGGTGAAGAGGAGCCTTGGAGAACCACAAAAGCAAGATCCATGTCTGTATTACCAGCCCAAGTACAAAGCCTGGAACTCATTAGGTGCTTAAGAAATGGCTGCTGAATTAATTGCTCAGGGAGGCTCAGCTGAAGGAGCAGAGAGTGGGGACTAATAGTGCAGGTTTCCTGATTCCTAGGCCAATACTCTTTCCAAACCCACCACCTATTTTTCTATATCTGTTACAAAGTGCAGAATTTAAGGTGTACGTAACATAATGTTAATTAATGTACTTTCAATACAGGCCAGCCATGCAATCCTGGTTCACTATTGATAATTTTTGTGACAATCTTATTTAACTACCTGACTAGACAGTTGAACCTTTCAGTTCATAGAGAATGAATTCCCATTTTCATTGGTCATATGTTATTTCTATTTGAAATAAAAATTTCCCCAAATGAAGCTTCACCCATCAAAATGTTGGAAATGTGAAAAACAGATACAAGAAGAAAGCAAAACATTAATTTCAATACCAATTTATCTACTTTAACATTTTCATAACCACCAAGCCATCCTATTTTTAGGAAGGTACATTCTTTTTGAAGTGTAACTATGACAACTACTTATTTTTAACATTAAATAAAGTCCTAAGTGACGAGTATGTGTATTAGCAGATAACAGGACACAGGGCAAGGTCAGAAGGGTGAGTGATCTGTGGGTGGTGGCAAGGGCACTATTCACAGCAACTGCAGACAGTTAAATACATTATAATCAAATGGATTCTGATCTAACCATTAAAATAGTGCTTTAGATGACTTGATAACACAGGGAAAAGCTTAAGATACAGTGTTTAAGAGAAAAACAGCATGGTGAAAAAGTATACCCAAACATGATCTCTACCATGTAGATAATTCTCCTGCTTTATATTTTGTCAAAGTAGACTGTCACTGACTCCTCACCCATGTGCTCTTTTTGGATATCTGGCCCCTCCCTGAGTCTTTGGAAAGGGCAGCACGGTAAGTCTGGGACAATTAGGGAAATCCCACCTCCATGCTAAGCTGGTCAGATTCTCTCTCCTGCTAATTTGAAAAGACACACGGAGAGTATCCGGTAGACTTCCTACAGAGGAGCATCTGTATGGAAAGGTCAGGTAATGCTGGGCCAGAGGCACCATCATGGCAAGCCAAAGCCTCAGAGGGCTGGAGAAGCCTAGAATATGTGCCAAATGTCCACATGAAGAGAGAAGCATGAGAATGCAGGCAAGAAAAACAGAAAATAAAAATTCGCAGCGCAGTCTTTACATCATGTGGCCATATTTTGAGTTCTGTATTTAGATGTCTGTGAGACTGCCTTTTGTATTCTGCCTATTCTATCTATTCTGAAAATGAATCCCTCTTAAATCAGCCTGAAAAGGGTAAGATAAACGTTATCGCCTGACTTGGAAATGTATGTTCTACCCACCGCCAGCAATGGAGTCTGTGGGAATACCAAATGAGATGAGGAGAATGAGAGCAGAGAGGCCTCCAACTGAAGGGGTTAAGATGGGAAGCTTGAACATGTTTTAAAGTCAGTGATTCTGGATGAAACTTCTGTTTCCATAAAAAAGGGTTGAGATGGTACATATTACTGACTCAAAATCATAACCAGATGCTTCTAGTAAATGAACTAATTATACCTATTATTTAAAAAACTAACCTCAGAATCTATCTAGAACTCAAAAAAATCAACAAGAGAAAATCAAATAACCCCATCAACAAATGGGCAAAGGAAATGAACAGAAACTTTTCAAAAGAAGACAGAATAATGGCCAGCAAACATATAAAAAAATGCTCAACATCTCTAATTATTAGAGAAATGCAAATCAAAACCACAATAAGATATCACCTAACCCCAGTGAGATTGGTTTCTTGGTTGATTTTAAGCAATGACTTCCTGAGAGAAGTTCTGGATTCTGATTTAAATGGATAAATGATAGCCCAGAGGAAAAATACTTATTGAAATCACTTGCATTTTATGATACACAACTGTTTCCATTTACAAGCATTACAACCAACCCATGTTAATCCATGTCTACAAATAATTGATATATTAAATGATATATTTTCTTTATTTCTTATACAAAATCTCAGGGAGAATTAAAGAAAGGAGAGAGAAAGAAGAAGTTTAATGTTTGTTTGAGATATTATTATAGGTTATGCTGCTAAAGCTAATAGTTTGTTGCTCCTAAAATAATACCACATTCAAAGACACAGCAATTAATAATGGTATCCATCAGTATTCAGAAAGGTACTCCATGGAATACTAAAGCTAGATAAATAAATAAATACACCAAAAAAGCAATTCAAAAAAGTTATCTATAGCACAAGACATGCCTGTCATTAAAAGACAGTTTTTTGTAGCTTGACATATACAAAAATTGTCTAGTCCCTTGTATAATAGGCTAATTACTGTACTTTCCTTATAAACTGTTTTTATCTGACAATAATCCTTTATATACATACAACATTAAATTTTGCAAAGTGTTTCCCTCTCATTGTTTTATTATAATATCCCCAACATTGGTTAAAGAAAGTATCATTATTGTCATTATACACAGCAGGGCACAGATAAGCCAGGTTGGGTATTCTCCCAAGGTTTTATGGCTAATTAATGATAAAGGCTAAATAATAATAAAGACTGCCAGAGTTTGGGGAGAATATGTTTTCTTTATCTTATTTCCTCTAGGCTGTGTCAAATGCTTCTCTGTCATTAACTCTGTTACTATGCTTCTTAAATTGAAATTTTTATTCCCAATTTGTGTTCATAAGCAGGCTTATTTCTGCACTGTCACAGAAATCCACAGCTTTGCAATGTCTTGTTATAATATTGTGCTTTGCTTTCATTTTGAAATTTTATTTCTAGTTATCCTCATTACAGTTGCTTCACTTCATCTTTCTCTGAAAAGGGTCTGGAAAAACTAAAATAATGTCTACTATTTGATTTACTTCTTTTAAGTTGAAATTATATATGCAAAGTAGTTTATTTAGATTGGATTAATTTGAGACAACACTGCCATTAGATGGCACTCTGGGTAAAGTTGACTGTTATTTCATATACTGGAGCACTGCATCATTCAAGGATTTAAAGGAATTGAAAATCAAGATCAGTGAACCTTTGTAAGTCAAAGAATCTTACAGTGACAAGCAAATTTTTTCCTCTGTAAATAATTTAAGCATTCCCTTTAAATTATTACATAGCTTTATACATCAAATAACAATTCAAAAATTACACAATGAAGTCTTCATTAGAATAGATAGTATGCATATATTTTTAAATTACTTATACTGCCTTGTATAGCCAAAATTAATGTTATCAATCATTTTGTTCATACCATTCCTAATAAAATAGAACACTTAGGACTAAAATCAATTGGTTTTTATAAAACTTTCATGCATTTTAAGGCAATCTCCATGTATTAGTATAAATATGGACTTTTGAAACATTGACAATATTGTTTATAATTCTAGGTTTTTATTAAGTACTCTAAAAATATACTTGATACATAAATATTTGATCCTCTCTAATGGATTCAATATATTTTATTAGGCATTATTTCATTTTTTCAATCCTTCTCATCTAATCACTAATATGCTAAGAGCTTAGGAGGGATAGCAAGGAAGTATAAATTGTGGTAACTGACCTTAAGAAATATAAGCAAATGTATGCTTTCCTAATGTTTTTATTAAATAACTGAATAACTGAATACAGGTATAATATAGTGCACAATTTTATCTTTCATTAATTCATTCCATTACAGTCTATAAGAAAATTCATCATACAAACACAAAATTAAACATTTACTGTTTAAGGCACTGTTCTACGTAGCACCTGTAATAATGAACAAAATTAGCAAATCTTCACCTTCATGGAATAAATGTTTATTTAAATACTATCCAACAGCATTTATTGTATTAATAAGTAATAAAGTTATTTTATTTACTCATCTAAATTATTGAAATCAAGGAAGTTGTTTGAAAATGAAAATTGTCCAAGTTAATAAAATTTAACATTTCATATTAAAGTTTTAATGATATAGTCAATAGTTCCTCTAGTTTTGTAATGTATCATATATTAAACAAGGATGATGGTAAATGGAAAAATGAACATCTGATATAATGATAAAGCAATCATACATCTAAAAATATATAATATCTATATTTTCTTTACAAGGAATTCTTCTCAAATCATTTCTTGTTCTCTTCTCTCTCACAGCCAAATCTATTCAGAATTTAATCATTTGACATTACCTTCCTTTTTTCTAAAATTTTACCTAATATGTATACACCTAAACATAAAAATTTTAGTTTTACATATTGATGACATTTATATAAATGGAATAAAACTGTACATATCCCATGATGTGCTTTGAAAAACCCTACTCAACTTTGTTTCTGAGATGTATTCTGTATAATAAGCCAATAAATAAACCTCTTCAAATATTTTATGCATTCTATTGCTGAGGGGCATTAGCAATTTACAAAAAAGGTGTTGTTTAGATAATCTTATAGATCTCATCTGACACACATAAGCAAAGGGTTTTCTAGAGAATATATAAAGTGGTAAAATTTGGGGATTTTGGTTAACTTCAGTAGGTAAATACAGCTGTTTTATAGAGTGGTTGATCTGATTTACAGTTCTATCAGCAATGTATAAGGAATGTCTTTAATTCACAGGATCACCAGCGTTCCTAATGTCAATATTTGAAGCCTGTCAATATAGTAGATGTGAAATGATGGCACAGTGTGATTTTAATTCTAATATCAATGGAATTGAGATAATATCTTTTCAAATGTTTATTAGGTATTCATGTTTCCCCTTTGGGGAATCTCCCCACTGGTCTATTGAGTTGTTTTCTCTTGATCTTTGATTCAGAGGAATTCTTATATATTTTCTGGACAGTAATCTTATGCTGTTTTTATATATTAAACATGTCTTACCCAAGTTAATGGCTTAATTTTCTGTTATGCTAAGGTATCTTTTGAAGTTTATACTTTCTTTTTTATGATGCATTCAATTGTATATATCTTTTATTTTATCTTCTGTGGTTTGTATAGCATTAAATA
This sequence comes from Avahi laniger, assembly GCA_963575035.1. Classification (NCBI taxonomy): domain Eukaryota; kingdom Metazoa; phylum Chordata; class Mammalia; order Primates; family Indriidae; genus Avahi; species Avahi laniger. The sequence continues at coordinate 43,684 of CAUYSK010011735.1, read as the reverse complement.
AAAAACTCTCTGCTATTGTATTCCACTTATATGACATACTTACAGTAGTCACATTCATAGAGAGAGAAAGCAAAAGATAGTTTCCAAGGGCTGGGGGAGGGGGAAATGGGAGTTGTTGATTAATGAGAATAGAGTCTTAGTTTTTCAGAATGAAAACGTTTTTTGAAATTTGGCCTTATAACAATGTTAATGTAGTTGACACTACTGAAATGTTCACTTAAAAATCATTAAAATGGTAAATTTTATTTTATGTATATTTTACCACATTAAAAAATTATTTGCTCCCTAAGATCATAAAATTGTCCTTTTATATTTTCATTTAAAATTGGTATATTTCCTGCTTCATATTAAAATTCTTGACTTATCTAAAACTGATTTTTTGTGTATGTATAATGAATGAAAGATTTCTTATACGTTTTTTGTATGAAAAACCAGTTCTCCTAGCACCCTATATCTAGACTGTATCACTCTAAATATCAAAAATAAGGCAAGGATGACAACTATAAGCAATCTTGCTTATCATAGCCAGTGCAATAACATAAGAACAGTAAACAAAAGGCAAAGTAAATGGAACAGAATAAATAAAATTCTTTCTGTTCACAAATGATATGTGATAACCATAGAAAATCCTAAATTTTCTTTAAAAATGCCCTCGAATAAACAGGTGAGTTCATCAAGGTTACAGAATACAAAATTAACCCACAAAAAATAATGGTGTTTTTGTGTACTAAAAATAAACTGTTAGAAACCAAAATTTTAAACAAAATACAATTTGTAATTGCTTCAAACTAAATAATTTAGCTAGGTATAAACTTCATGAAAAATGTGCAGAACTATATGCTAAAAATTATAAAATATAAGGAAATAAATCAAAGAACTAAATAACTAGAGACATGGCAAGTTCATATACAGGAAGCCTCAACAGAGTAGAGATATCAATTTTCTCCAAATTGACCCATAGGTTTAAGGCAATTCCTATAAAAATCAAGATTTTTTTAATAGACACAGACAGGTTTATGAAAAAATTTGTATGAAAAGGCACACAGTCTATGTTTGGTAAAAATAAAAAGCTTTGAAAAGAGAAAAAATAGTAAAAATTTCCTCTGCTTTATATTAAGGCATACTACATAGTTACAGAAGTCACAACATTGTGGTATTGGTGGAAGGATAGAAACAATACCAAAAAACAGAATAAAGAACCCAGTAATAGACTCACACAAATATGTCTACATAAACATCTGAAATATTATTATACACTTATCAGAGTGGTGATATAAAAAAATAACATCAGCTCCAATTTCTGGGAAAGATGCAATAAAACTAGAACACTTAACATTGCTAAAGCTATCATAGACTCAATGATTGCACTTTTGGTCATTTATCAGGAAGAAACAAAAGCTTCTGTTCACACCAAACTCTGTAGAGTGAATGTTTGTGACAGCTTTATTCATAACAGGCAAAACCTGGAAACAACCCAGATGCCCTTCGATAAGTGAATAGTTTAACAAACTTTGGTGCAACCTTACCATTAAATGCTACTTAACAATAAAAGGGAACAACGTAGAGATAGACAAAACAATTTGAATAAATATCTGGGAAGTTATATTGCTATATAGCCCTGGTAATCAAGACAGTGTGGCATAGCTGAAGAGAGAGACTCATAGATCAAAGAATGAGAACAAAGAGCTCCAAATTAAATGTACATAAATATGTCTAATTTTTTTAATCTATGTTTTTCTTATTTTTTAAATGATTAATTTTCATGGCCATCATAAGAAAATAGAATTTTCTGCCTGGAAATCACTAGGACTGTGGCATTTAGGATTCAAGTCATTCAAGGATATAGCCTCTAGATTCAATGTTTCATATTCAGGTTTCCAAGATTAAGTCTCACAAGGCATAATGTGTGGCAACATATTTACATGGATAGCACTCATTTAGATTTTTTTTGGTTTCTCTGGACTCAGATAAAAGCTGAATTATTACTAATGGATATGAACTGGAATAGTTTTTTTCTGTCTTTTTTTTTTTTTGATTTCAGAATATTATGCGGATACAAACGTTTTAGTTACTTATATTGACTTTCACTGCCAAAGTAGGAGCTACAAGTCTGCTTAAACCCTGGACATCATTAGATATGAAGGTACCCAGTCCCTCCTCCACCTCTCCCACCTGCCCAGCACCCTATGAATGTTACTTCCATATGTGGACATAAGTGTTGATCAATTAGTATCAATTTAATGGTGAGTACATGTCGTGCTTGTTTTCCATTCTTGTGATACTTCACTTAGAGGAACGAATTCCAGCTCCATCCAGGATAAATACAAGATGTGTTAGCTCACCATTGCTTTTTGTGGCTGAGTGGTAGGTACTCTGTGGTATACATATACCACATTTTATGAATCCACTCATGGATTGATGAACACTTGGATTTTTTCCACATCTTTGCAATTGCGAATTATGCTGCTATGAACATGTGAGTGCAGATGTCTTTTTTATAGAATGTCTTTTTTTTTCCCTGTGGGTAAATACCCAGTAGTGGAATTTCTGGATCAAATAGTAGTTCTACTTTGAGTTCTTTGAGGTATCTCCATATTAATTTCCATAGAAGTTGTATTAGTTTACAGTCCCACCAGCAGTGTAAAAGTGTGCCCATCTCTCTGCATCTAGGCCCACATTTGTTGTTTTGGGACTTTTTGATAAAAGCAATTCTCCCCGGAATGGGATATCTCATTGTGGTTTTAATTTACATATCCACAGATCTAGAAAAATAATTCTGTGCTTTGCATGAAATCAGAGAAGACCCCATATAGGAAAAACAAGCTTAAGCAAAAAGAACAAATTGGGAGGCATCAATTAGCAGGCTTCAAGCTATACTACCAAGCTATAGTAACCAAAATAGCATGGTACTGGCACAAAAACAGAAACATAGAACAATGGAACAGAACTGAGAACCCAGATATAAAACCATCCTCATATAGCCATATAATCTTTGAAAAAGCAGAAAAAAACACGCAAAAACATTCTTATTGAATAAGAATCCTTATTCAACAAATGGTGATGGGAAAATTGTATAGCCACATGTAGAAGACTGAAATAGGATCTACACCTCTCACATCTCACAAAAATCAACTTGAGATGGATAACAGACTTAAACTTAAGGCATGAAACTATAAAAATTCTAGAAGAAAATGTTGGAAAAACTATTATAGACATCAGTCTAGGCATAGAACTTATGAAGAAGACCCCAAACACAATCACATCAACAACAAAAATAAGTAAATGGGACCTGATGAAATTAAAAAGCTTCTGTACAGCCAAAAAAACTATCATGAGAGCAAATAGACAACCTACAGAATGGGAGAAAATATTTGCATTGTACACATCTGACAAAGGGCTGATAACAAGAATCTATATAGAACTTAAGACAATTAATAAGAAAAAATCAAACCATACCATCAAAAGTGAGAAAAGGACAACCTCATTAAAAAGTGGGCAAAGGACTGAACAGAAATTTTTCAAAAGAAGACAGATGAATGGCCAACAAACCTATGAAAACATGCTTAACGTCTCCAATCATCAGGGATAGTCCTAATTTTTGGCAAAGCTTAAAAACAATTCAATAGAAGAAGGATAGCTTCTTCAAGAAATAATGTTGATCCCTCAAATTTGCATACTATATGATTCCATTTTTATAACATTCTTGATTTACAGAAGTATGGAAATGAAGAAACTATTGGTGGTTTGCAGGAATCATGGATCGGGAGGGCAGGATGAAGAAGGAATGGGGGAAGTGGTTGTGATTACAGAAGGGGAACAAGGGCCTTGTGATGACAGAATTGTTCTACATGTCGACTCTGATTGTGGCCACATGAATGTGCACATGCAATAAAATTTCACAGAAACATGTACACACAGGGGAGTGCATATAAAACTGGAGAAATATGAAGAAGGTAAAAAATTTTATCAGTGTCAGTTCTCTGGTTGTGATGTATTATGCTTATATGCAGGATGTTACCATTGACTGAGACTGGGTGAAGTGTGTATAGGATCCCACTGCGTTATTTCATACTACTGCATGTGAATCTGCAATGGTCACAATGTAATTTTTTAAAAAATCTCAAAATATATGTATTGGACACCTTTTTAAACCAATCTGATAATTAATTGCTGATTTTTTAGAGAAGAGGCAGGCCTGTCATTAATAGTATATGCCTTACTCATACATCTCTTATTTCATTATTTACATTTATCCTGTCATTATCTAACATTTTCTTTTATTTTTCTTTTCCCTTATTTCTTTTAGATTGATTAGATTTCCATTCTATTTTTTCTTTCCATTAGTAACACCATTTCTATTACTTCTATTGTTAATACAAAATAATAGTAATAGAAATACATAAATAAACTATATATTGAACATAAAATATATAGAGTTAGCTGATATTGTTACTTTATTCTGAACATAAAAGTAAATTTAAAATTCTTTAACTTCAATCAAAACTTTAAAGTTTGGGTGCAATGTGCACCATCTGGGGGATGGACACCCTTGAAGCTTTGACTTGGGTGGGGCAAGAGCAATATACATAATCTAAACATTTGTACCCCAATAATATGCTGAAATAATAAAAAAAATTTAAATTTTATGCCACTTTGTCCAAGATTTTAGAGCTGCCTTAAATTTTGATGCTACATATGAGATGAAATTTGATTGTTTTATATGAGCCATCATTCATACAGATTTACTATGTTATAACTTTTGGTCATAATTATTTTTGCACCTCAAAATTTCCTTCGAATATAATTTTCCTACTTTTGCATATTTTTTCAAAGTACCTATGCTGATGGTATTGTGATACTATTTTTTTCCTTGAAAATATCTTTTGTTTTAACAGCACCATAACTGGAAAATACAAAATCAGTCTAAATTCTGTTCCTTGTTGATGGTTGTGTCACATGATTTTTGTTTGTTTTTGTTTTTCTCTAAGGATGTTTTAATGCTTTTAAAAAAATTTGTATTCTTCAATTTTACATAACCTTGTAGGATATCTTTTATGCAATATTTATAGGAATATCTTTCTATTTGTCTTTTTCCTATTCATTAGGCTCCTTGAATCTAACATTTGTGTTTTTTATCAATGTTAGATAATTCACAACAATTTTTAGAAAAATACTTTCTTTCACACATTATTTCTATTCTCTCTTGCATTGAAAATAGCACTTTTAATCTTCTTAATCTATTTTTCAAGCCCATTTTATATTTTCAACTTCTCATGTCTCTGTTCTGACATCCTATATGACTATTTTAAATCTCTCTTCCAGTTCCCTAATTCTCTCTTCATCTAATTTATTATGACATTGGTTTTCAATTTCATGTATTGTGTGTGTGTGTGTGTGTGTGTGTGTGTGTGTGTGTTCCTAGGATTTTAACTTGGTTTTTTTTTCAAAACACTATGTACTTTTTCTTTATTTTTTCGTCTTCATATGTTTAATATTTACTTTAAAAAATAAACATTCTATATCCTCTTTTTATATTCAGGATTTGCTAGTTTTAACTTTGCTAATGCTAATCAAATATTGCCACTATCTATTTATGCATATTCTTGCTCATGGTGACTTATTTTGTCATATATTTAACATATTTTCATTAGCAATTTTTTTTGTCAAAATTTTATTTTGTACAAATTCTTTGAAGCCTGGATTTAACATAGGCATCTTCATTCCTTAAGGGAGAGATTGTGTTTATATTTGCTATACACGTAGGGCTTACCAGAAATGATCACAAATAAGTTTTTAGCACATTTTCAGACCACATTATAATGCGAATTCTGGCTCCAAACACATTGGAGTGGCTGTCTATGGAGAGGGATTTTGTGGGAGACACTCTATTCCATTTTTTCCTATTTCTTTTAATATAAGGCCAAAAGAAGAATATATACCCACTGTCTGCCTCCCTAAAGGCAGACTTTTCTCTTTTCTGGTTTACATGGTAAAATTGTTATGAGTTTATAGAGGGTGTCTCTAAACTGATGTCCCACCTTTTACATACAGATCATCTCTTTCCCTTTGCACGTATGGCCAATTAAAGTTTTCTTTATTTTAAACAAATAATGTAAATTCCAGAGATTAACACATCTTTCATGGCAATCATTGGATTCAAAACTCTCTTGCTCCTATGGAGAGTATCTGGTAACCTAAGGAATTACTGTTTTACCTCACTCAAGCATATAATAAAAATTTAAAAATAGTCGATCTTGTATTTTCGGATATGCTATGCCATATTGGCTTACACTGATCATGAAAGCTAGGAAAGCAAACCACATAATTTTTCTCTAAGAAACTGTCACAGACTCAATAACACCCAAACTCTCTAGTGTTTATTTATTATTTTACCATTACCAACATTTGAAGAAATCTCTCTATTGATTCTTTACATTGCAGATAATAATAGTAATAATGCCTACTATTGATTGAGCATTCATCATTTGACTGGAGTTGCATTGAGTTTTACATATGGACCTATATTTAATTACCACATGAACCCAAATAAATATATGCTACTCTAAAAACTGAATTGATTCTTCTGAGTTGCAAACATACTTACTTTCCTTTGTTTATTGCTCTCATTCTGAGAATTTTAACTTAATACTAAACAAGAGCAGATGTGGTAAAGTGAATAGAACTTAGATATCCAGAGCAAGCTGTGATTTGAAGTATGGAAGAAACAAAATAAGAATTAGACTAAACTTACGCAGCTAAACTTTATTTGGTGTCTTGATATCAATGACATCTCATTTCCTGATGCTTGATGTTTTAACAGAGAATAATAATGTGACAGCTCTGTTTATATTTTAACTTTTGGAGGAAATAACTCAGAATGTTTTTCAGTGTGTTAAAAAGAAAATAAACAAACAAAACAGAGCACAAAACAGTTTCATTTCTCCATGGGGGAACTATTGTATTTCTTTACAGAGCTTATCTAAAACAGATACTGTTTTGAGATACATATATATGTGTGTGTTTATATATATATATATATACACATATGATTTTTAATAACATCAAAATAAATTTTTCTAGGTAAAATAATTCATGAGCCTTAGAATCCTCTACAAATTTAAGAGGTGATTCGTGTTCTTATTTCTCAGGTAATTTCATCTTTATTGTTTTTATTTTGATCAACATTACACAAACATAAAAGTATGAAACTTATATTACAGCCTAGAATAATTGTAAAATGACATCTATATATTCTCTAGCTAAAAAATACGATGTGATGTTTATATTAAAGACCGTCATAGGAAATCTTCCCCTATTCACATTTCACTCCATCATGCATGTATGAATTTTGTATTATTATTCTCAAGTATTGTTTGAGTTTATTTTATAAAAATGCTTGACTGAATTCATTTATATGTAGTCTTCTATTCCTTGCTTCTGTTCCTATGCATTATATTTTTGAAATCCACTCATGTTAATGTGCTCACCTTGTTGAATCGCTTCATTTATTATTACTGGTGTACTTTCTATTGTATTCTATTATATGAGGATGACATAATTTATTTATCCATTCCATTGTTGATGGGCATTTGGGATGTTTCCGGATTTTTGCTATTATGAAAATATTGGTCTGAATGTTCTCATATCTGATCCTTGGTATATGTGTTCAAAAATCTACTCATTGGCACATACCTTGGACTATAGTTGCTTGGTATAGAAAATGAATGTTCAGGCTCCCAGCCCGTGACACCATAGCAACTGAGTGCAGCCCGTTCAGGGCCTGAGGACAGAGAGGCAACGCAAGAGGGCTGGAGCTCACTCTCCACAACCAGTCTGGAAAGTGGGGCCCCTCCTGCACAAGCAGCCTTTCCAGCCTGGAGAGCAGGCCTTGTTCCTCCTCCTAGCAGCTGCACCTTGTGGCTGGAAAGACAACCTCTGACAAAGCAGACAACAATGCACTCTGGGGAAAAGAAGCCCTATTCAATAAATGGTGCTGGGAAAATTGTATATCCACATGTAGAAACAGGATCCCTGCCTTTCACTACTCACAAAAATTAATTTAAGGTGAATGAAAGACTTATATCTAAGAAATGAAACCATAAGAATCCTAGAGAAATATGTAGGCAAAACTCTTTTAGATATCAGTCTAGGAAAGAATTTATGAAAAAAAAAATCCCAATGGCAATCATGACAAAACAAAAATTAATAAATGGGAGTTGATTAAACTTCTGCACAGCTAATGAAATAATCAACAGATCAAATAGGCAACCTATAGAATGGAAAAAAAATATTTGCAAGCTACACATCCCATAAAGAGCTAATAACCAGAATTTACAAAGAACTCAAGCAAATTAGCAAGAATAAAACAAACACTCCTATTAAAAAGTGAGCAAAAGACATGAACATAAGCTTCTACAAAGGAGAAAAACAAATGGCCAACAGACATATGAAAACATGCTGAACATCACTAATCAACAGGGAAATGTAAATTAAAACCACAATGAGATATCACCTTATGCCAGTTAGATGGCATTTATCAAAATTCCAAAAACTATATATGCAGGTGTGGATGCAGAAAGAAAGGAGCACTTATACACTGTGGGTGAGACTGCAAATTAGTACAACCTTTATGGAAAATAGTACGGAGATTCCCCAAAGAATTATTAATAATAGTAGACCTACCATTTGATCCAGCAATCCCACTACTGGGTATTTACTCAAAGGAAAAAAAGACTTTCTATCAAAAAGACACCTGCACTAGAATGTTTACACAGCACAATTCACAACCACAGAGATGTGGAATCAACTTAATTGCCCATCAATTCATGAATGTATTAATAAAATGTGGTATATATGTACCGTGGAGTACTACTCAGCCATGGAAAAGATGAGTTAATACCTTTTGCAACAGTCTGGATGGAATTGGAGACCATTCTCCTAAGTGACATATCTCAATAATGGAGAAACAAACACCGTATGCACTCACTATTAAATTGGAACTAACCGATGACGACGCATGTGCACAGAGGGAAATAAAACTCAGTGGAAATGAACCAGGGGGGAGGGGGTGGAGGAGGGGTGCAAAGGCCTACATAATGGGTACTAAGAACACTGTTTGGATGAAGAGCACACCCTTAGCTGGTACTAAAGCATTACAAAAGTGATTCATGCAGCCTAAAACATTTATACCTCCTTAACATTTTGAAATAAAAAAAAGAAAATGAATGTTCAATTTTACAATATAAAATATTAAATTGCTTTAACATGCTTTTTTTGATATATACTGTTAACAAAGATATTGAGTTCCCATTTTATTACATTCTCGCCAATATTTCACATTACTAGGCTTTGTGATAATTTCATATAGTCTTTGTGAAGGGATGTCAGGTTATGCTTTTAATTAGCATTTCCTTGATCACTAATGAGGCTGGCAATACCTCATGTTTATAGATTTTTTTACACATTCCTTTATGTCAAAGTTTTGTACATATTTTGCTAATTTCTACAGAATTGTCTTACTCTTATATTAATTTATAGAAATATTTTATATATTACAAATACTAATCCAGTCAATCCTCATTTGGAATTTGCATAAATATCTGCAGATCCCATATTTGTGAATTTGCATCCTTGCCAAAATTAATTTGTAACTCTGAAATCAATATTTCTGGTACTTTTGTGCTCATTAGCAGATATGCTGGGAGCAGCAAAATATTCAAGTTTTCCTTTCACATGCTCGACGCATGCTAAGGTAGAATAAGGTGGCATTCTCTTCATGTTTGAGCCCTCATTCTATAAATAAGCATTCTTTTGATGGTCTATATGCCACATTTCTCATATGTTTATGTGTGTTTCTTGATGATTTCACTGTTTAAAATGCCCCCCTAAGCCTAGTGCTGACGTATTGTCCGGTGTTCCTAAGTGTAAGAAGGCTGTCATGTGCCTTATAGAGAAAATACATGTGTCAGGTAAACTTCAGTCAGGCATGAGTGACAGTGCTCTTGGCCATGAATTAATATTAATGAATCAACAATATACATTAAGTAAGATGCCATTTAACAAAACACACATAAAACAAGTTTATGTGTTGATCAGATGATGAAAGTATTGTGGCAGAGGCTCGCAGCAACCTAACCCTGTATCTCCTTAGAAGTGATATTTTATTAATAGCATTCTGTAAATTCAGTGCTCAGAGTGACTTAATATTACACATACTATTGCAAATAATGAGTATCAACTGAGCTTTGTTGCTTTCGTATATTGCAAATATCTTTCTCTGTGGCTTTTCTTTTCATTGCCTTTATAGGATTATTTGAAAAATAAAAGTTATTAATTTTAATTTTATTGAATCTATTTTTCTCTGTGTAGTTTGAGGTTTATTTCCATATGGTTTAAGTAATATTTTCCCTCACCTGTCTCATTAAAAAAAAAATCTCTGTATTCCTTCATTTTAGCATTAGTTCATTTATTAGTCTCATCTTTAATTGAAGTCTTTAATCTGTGTGAAATTTTTTGTTTATGGTGTAATATAAGGTTCTCTTTGAATTACCAATACATGCTGCAAAATGTATTGATTACCACCATTTGTATGAATTGTCTCTAAAATATATATAAAAGTAAAATGTTTTTAACATCAGTATAGCTGATGTGTTAGTGTTATGTTTTGCTTGTGTATGAGTTTTTTTGTCTTTTGTTTTTTTGTTGGGAGAAGATAGTGATGATTCTCCTAACTCCTTTTTTTTATTATTATAGGTTAATAATAAAAACAATGAAAGGTCTGTATCTCTCCCATAGTTCTTGAGGTTTGATTTATATCTGAGGTAATTTTGCTTTTGGTACCTCAGATGTATAATATTGCATAAAATAATGGAGTATGTTAAGAGAAAAGTGTAAATTGTGTAAGACCCTCATTCTCCCCCACCGCAATCAAGGGACACTAATGAATAAATGTGAATTAAATAGGCCAATCTTTATGTATCTTTCAACCCACCCAGTTTCACCTCCCATAGTAAAACTGCAAAGGATCAGGGAGCCACAAAGCTTTCACATCCTACTACAGATGTTTTGGACATAGAATTGCATTTAATCTGATATATTACATGTCATATTTGAATTTTTCATCATAAAATCATTGATGTATAGTGTACTCTAATGCCAGAGTAATGTCATGAAATCCAAACATATTTGTCTATGTGATTTACTTTGCCTGAAAGGCATTCAGTAATTCTATTCATTAATTAATTTCATTCATTCACACAATCAAATATTTATCCACCTGGAAAATTCTCCTTCCTGTACCTTTCCCTTGGTTAACTAATCCTACCTTTTGAAAAGGTTCCAGTGTCATCACTTCCTGAAAGGAGTACAATCACTACCACCCCCGTATGCAGGCATTTTATTAGTCTGCTGAGGTTGCCATAACAAAACACCACAAACTGGGTGGCTTAAATAACAGATTTTTTTTTCCCCAGTTTTGAAGGCAGGAAGTCCAAGATCAAAACGTCTGCAGGTTTGGGTTCTTGTGAAGCCTCTTTCCTTGGCTTACAGATGGCTGCCTTCTCGTTATATCTTCAGATGGCGTTTTCGCTGCATGTGCACACCCTTCGTGTCTCGTTCTGTGTGCTCTCATCTCTTCTGCTTATAAGGACATTAGTCAGATTGGATACCTCTCTAAAGGCCCCATCTCCAAATACAGACACATACTAAGGTACTGGTGCTTAGGACTTATGAATATTGGGAATACAAAATTTGATCCATAATAGACATTCTTAAGTACTTAAGATACAATACAGAACTCTTCAGTTGTCTGGAATTTTCTGTTTCTCAGCAAATTTATTTTCATTCATGTATCCTACAGTAACTAAAACGTTTTAATTAGTATGAATGTCTATAATCAGTCTCATGCCAAGCTGTATTAGAATTTGAGTCAAAAGATAAAATCAGTAATGCTGGTTACACCTTTATCTAAAGCTTTGATATTTTCTTCATCATGGACATTTTGTGCATTACTTTGGTTTTTCAAAATATTACATTAAAACGTTATTTATCTGAATTACTGAGTTTTTATGGTATCTCTTTATATTTTGCCCCTGAGGTAAGTGCCTCACTCCCTTTATGCAACTCCTGAGCCTGTCTAAAATGACGAAATTCACAAGGCAACATTTTCAGGATCTACGATAGTATTCCTAAAAAGTTACCTTGTCACTATCTTCAGACTACTCTGGATAAAGAATAACTTGTCTCTTGACAAGCACTACTTTGGAAGTTAGAAACCTGGCTCCTAGTTTTGTCTTTTCCAGCGATTTTTTGGGTTTCTAGGATTTAGCTTTGCTGTAAGTGATGGCTAGACACAAAGGCATACAAAATGCAATATCTAACAGTATATCAACATTCTCCTGATAAACTTTTTATAAATCGCAATTCCAGGTTCTACTTTGGGGGACTTTTACTTAGTAGTAGAGTGTGATATAAGAATTTTTAATATACTCCTCTACCCCTAACTAATCCTAACATAGTGGTACTGGAATCATGTGGCTTGTGGGTTACATTGATTTCAAATATCATAGTTCTGGTTATGTAGATGTAATCTGAGAATTGACTGGAGTACCTGTGAGATCAAGCGATCAAGGAAGGCTTTGGCTTACATTCAGAACTATAGTTCTGAGTGAGTTTTTAAGATAGGGACACAGAAACAGATTGGTTTAGAGGTGCTTCAATAAGACATAATGACATTCACTAGATCTATAAAACTCTAATATTTTACTTTGTGCTAATAATAATAATCTCTGCTACCTCTTGATCTTCTGTTAGTATCATATACTGAGTTACACACATTACCTTTATTATTTTATGTAACTCTCACTAAATCCTACAATGTGGCATTATCTCTGTTTTTATGATGAAGAATATGAGATTTATCAAAGTTAAATTATTCTTCCAGATACAGCCAGTAATTAATTATGTCTTCATTTTTAGCACTAAGATCAGAACTAAATTATTAGTTGGTACTAATCATTTCTTGTTGAAAGAATAACATCAGACTAGAGCAGTGTGGAATTGATTCAGAATCAGAACCCAGTAAATGCTTTCTGACAAAGGTTAAGGATGACCTTACAGAAACAGTTGAAGCCAAGCCCTCAGACAAGGGCAAGAACTCTCATTTGGAAACAGAAAAGATGCCATGGATGAAATCATCTGAAAGGAGGAAAAAAATGAAAGAGAAAGACCTGAACAAAAGTCAGGACACTAGGCTAAGCTGTAGAAATAAATAGGCATGCTGAGTTTAAAAAGGCTCAACCCAGTTTGCTTGTTTAAAGTCTGAGTTTTAAAGAGGTATTAGGGGATTTGAAGAAAAAGACCTTGCTAAAGGTGGAGAATTGAGTATTAAGAATACATATATTATAGGAATAAATGAAAGTTTCTTTGAATAATCACACATTAACTGTTGTTGGATTCCTTAGGATTTCATATTTATGCCAGTTTTTTGCAGCACTATTTTATTTTTTTAGTTTCTATAATGAATTGTAAACACATTTTCAATTGAGAAGGTTATACTAACAGTTCCAAAGAATACAGTTGCTGGGCATATTCAAATTGTTTCCTCAGTTTCCCAGAGTAGTCTTGCCCTTGCCCACTGAACTTATATATCCCCATCTTTTTCAAAGATAAAAGGCCATGATTTATTATGTATGTATACCAACTTAGAAGATATGAACACATTTACTATCATATAAAAAGTACTTTTCTGGTTAGTTTTTAAATATTTGGGAGTTCTGAGTGTGGCTACCAATAATGAATTTTAAAAATCCTTTCTTTATTCTTCTCCCTTTTCACTCTTTTCCTTCTCATTTCAATTTTATTTCTTACTGTTGTTATATTTTGGTATCCCAGGGCGTCTAAAGATTTAATGTTTATGTGATTACCTGGTGAACTTGTTCAAAATGCCAATTTCTCAGCTCCAGCTCCCAGAAGTTCTTGCTTTTTAGGTCTGTTTGTGGGCTCTCTCTTTTCATTTGCTGGATTCCATGTCAGTCCAATTAATTCTGAAGCTGGTTTTTAGAGGATGACTGCAGAACAGTTCTCTGGGTGGCCTCGGACCAATCCAATTCTCACCCCTTTCTTGCTTGCAGCTCTTAAGAGCTATTGCATAATAGAGTGTGCTGGGAATGCAATATCCTGATAGGGAGGGACTGGCCAGAACAGCCTGGCTCTGCTCCAGTCCCCTCTAGAAACGGGACATTCTTAAACACCTTTACCCAGCAAGTCATGTAATGGTGGGGAAAAAAACCCGGGGGTGGGGGTTCTTTTCAGGGCCTTTCATCTGAGATGCAAGTGGTGCATGCACAGATGAGACTCCATCTACCCTGGCAGCTTTCCTGAGGCTTGGAAAGCAGCCTACAGTGAATCCTAGGCTTCTGTTTTCCCTGGATTCCTATCTGTAAACAATAAACTCACTTTGTGTAATTCGTTGTGTTCATGGGCGTTCTGTCCCATTGTACTCACACAAGTTGGTAACCAGGGCACAGTGAACTTTTTTCACAATGATGTTTTTTTAAAATAAAACCTGCTAAATCCCATTATAATTTCTGTTCTGCACAGATCCTTCCTTATGCTCTCAAGGAATGTAGCTTTCTACGTTGTGTGAGAGATAATCCTTTTTCGCCTAATTGACTTAAGTCTACACAGACAGTTAAGTAGTATAATACTAAAACCAAGTCTTTGAGGTATGTTTATATGTACAGCATTAAATTCCCTAAGGCTATAACTGATTATCCCCATCATGTTAACTCCAACAAATAAGACTATGTCTACTCCCTAGTAGGCTCTCAATATATAGAGTGCATCCTGAATTATTGAACAATTATAAATTTTGACAATTACTAATGTCCCCTGCTTGTACTGTGTCCATGATATTCATCTCTGTCTGGTTTATAAGGTGCTATGTTCTGATTATTTATGTCTTTCCAAAATTTATAAGTTGAAACCTAATTGCCAAAGTGGTGTGTGAGGAGGTAGGCCATTTGAGAGGTGATTGGTTCACAGAGGTGGAACCCTCATGAATGAGATTAGTGTCCTTATAAAAGAGGCCCCAGAGGGTTGTCTACCCCTTTCATGATGGCAGGATAGGAAGAAAGCTCTGTGAGGAAGCAAGCCCTCACCAGACACAAAATTGGCTGGTGTCTTTATCTTGTGTATCTCAGATTCCAAAAGTATGAAATATGTATGTCTTGTTTATAAGCTACCTAGTTTATAGTATTTTGTTTTAGCACCTCAAATGAACTAAGACACAGGGGTCCAACAGGAATAAAACAGAACAATGAATTTACCCTCCCACACCCCAACTGTACAGTATCAATCACCTTCCCTTGTAAGTAGTTATCAGTCTTTCATTCAAAATACCAGGATTAACATCTGTCTTGAAAAACTACAAAGAATAGTTAGAACTGAGTAGAAACCCTTGTCAATAGCCTGTATTAACTTTGAGTTCCCAAAGGCTATAGCAGGTAAAGGTTAGAAAAATGCATTTTTTTATGAAGTGAGATATAATACATAAGGCAAATCTACATATATTTCATCCTTTTATCTTCAACCATTTGGTGCAATATTCTATTTGGACAGAAATATCAGCATGCAAATTATTTGGAATATAAAACTATTCAGGTGAAGTTTGGCCTGAAGTTTGCCTTAGATAATAAAACTTCTACAAATTGGAGTGATCATTGGGTAAACAAGAAGGACTGGAAATACTTAAACTAGCCAATGTGTTTGCATTATTTATTGCATACTGTCCCCTCCATCTCCCATTTTTTTTTTTACTAATTAATTTCCATCTCTAGATATTGGTTAAGCATGATTTCTTGAAGGAGAGAAGTTTCCTGTTGCAGGGCCCATGCTATTTCATTCTTCTATGCATTTTCACAATTCCCTGCACCTTCCCCATCTAAAAATGTTTCCCTACCTTAACACTCTTCCCACATTAGGAACTTGTTTACGCTCATTTTTCTCTCAACAGTATAGCATGGAAAGAAGAAAAAGAGTCGCTTTATGGTAAAATAAGCTGACAAACACTGCCTCAACGAAGCGTTGGTTGCGTATTCCTTCAAATGATGTGATAAAAATGTCACTTTTACTGTATGGTGTTGTTTCCAGAAACCCATAACCCGGGGAAAATAATGGAAAAAAAAAAAAAGCGTAAGACAAATCCCAATAGAGAGAATCCTACAAAATACCCGACCATAATTCCTCAAAACTGTCAAGGTCATCAAAAACAAATCAAATATGAGAAACTCTCACAGCCAATAGGAGCCCAAGGAGGGATGTGACAAGTAAATATAACGTGGATGTCCTGGATGAGATCATGGGACAGAAATCGGACATTAAGTAAAAGTTAAGAAACGTGAATCAAAATTGGGACTTATGTAATAATGGTATATGAAACTCGGTTCATTAATTGCGACAAATGCCTTATATTAATGTCAGATATTAATAATAAGAGAAACTAAGTATAAAGTATATGGGAACTTTTTGTACTGTGTTTACATTTTTCCTGTAAATATAAAACTATTGGATAAACAAGAGGGCCTGAAAAATATTCATTTTAAAAATCCTGTTTAGGTTGTATCTTCCCAGTTAGACTCTTTGGTCTCTGAAAGTCAGGCTGCATCTGTCTCCATCAGCTCTGTAGTCTCAGTGCACAGCGCACAGGAAGAGCTTGATTCATAATTGTTGAATGAGTTATTAAATGAATAAGTAAAATAATCGTTTAAAAACTGACTGTGAAAGAACATTAATTCCCCAAAGAAATCCCTATTTTATATGTAAATAGTATTTCCTCAAACCACCAGTCAGGATGAAAATTAACATCATCTGCTTCTTGTTCTTCTACGATCTTGGCCCTTGGGTCCTGCAGTCATTGTCCCTAATTGACTGTCCTAAATATCTGTTTGTTCCCCAGACAATCCCCATGCCCCTGAATAATCAACTTCTTTTGCTTCCTTTGCCAAGTATAGTAGACAAATCCATGAAAACGAGGAACAGTTTAGGGATTACCCCCACCCCCTCAAACAGACATTCAAAGATGGGCTGCTTTCTGATGCTCTTGATTCCGATAAATTACTCCCTTACGACCCCTTCATCATGGTCTCATCATTTATATTATAGTCTCTGAAATACTAATATTTAGGAAATCAGTTGAATGGATAAGAATTTTCATTCCAAAAGAAAATACACCTGGAAGGTTTAAGAGATTAAAAATTCTCCCTGTTTTACCTTAAATTGGTTTCAGAAAGATAGTTCTCGAATTTCAGATTTTCCTAGTGGAAATTGGATTTTTTGTCTGAGATGGAATGAGAAACATAATCTTACAGAGTGGAGAATCTGGCGAATATGGTAGATTTATCATTGTGCTAGAGAGGGCGCTACCAGGATATTGCTTCTTTGGCAATTTGTCAAAAGATACCACAAGAAGTGGAAGGGGTTTTAGTAGGGAGGGGAAAAGGAATCAAAGATTAGAGTCATAGTGAAATAATAATAAGATGAAGAAGAAGAAGAAGAGAAGGAGGAGGAGGAGGAAGAGGAAAAGGAGAAAGAAACATTAGTTTTTTAGTGTTCATCCTGCTCAATGAGTTGGGAGTGGGGCAGAAACAAAGTCCCTCTCCTTTATATCTCATGTGCCAAGGATCCAGAGCTGAGATCAATGTTATTGTTACTATAATTTAGCAATATCATTGAATAATTTTGTTTTTGAGGGTTAATTTGGAAAATACAGTACATTTTAATGTTACTTCTCTGGGAAAATATTCCAAATCCTACAGAATTAATTTAGGAAAGAAAGTACACTTAGAGTTCAAGACTGGATAAACTTTTTAAAGTAAACTATAAATAAACCTTTAAAAATGTCCCTTAGTAGGCCAAAAATTTTTTTTAAATATTTATAGAAACATACTTATTAATGCTTTAAATGTTACATGTTAAATGCTCTAATGATTAAAATATTTGTTCATGAATCTGGAGGTCTACAATTATACTTTAAGTTTTATATGTTGTCTTGCTTGTTTTTTGATCAAGCAAATTAACTTGTTTATTATCACCACCTCCATTTATATATGTATGTTATATATATTTATCATATATATGAATGAAATCATGTGTGCTTTCATCTCTATTTAATAATAGCTTGAATATCAGCTAGAGGTTAAGGATTCACTAGAATTATATACATATGTTTTATTCTAAATCTGCTATTATTTAAAAGGAAATATAATGTCACTACTAATAGCTTGCATTTATTAGATATCATCTGCTATACTAAGTGCTGTATCTGTATCCTCCCATTTAAATTTCACAAAACCATAATGTGCCAATATTAATAATGTTGTTGTTTCTTCAGATGATGGATGTCTGGCTTATAGAAGTTAAGTGTCAGAGCTCAGACTTAATTCAGTTTGATTCCAAAGCTTGAACTTTTATCAAGCTTTACCATTAATGATTACCACTTTTATAAAGTATCACATATAGTATGAATAAAATTGAGCAGACACCCAGTGGTTTTCCAGTAAAATGAATACCATAATATTTAATATATATTAATTTTGATTGTGTACTGAAACTTGGTAATGAAGATGTGCATTTAAATCATAATTTTTTTCTTTAAAAAAGTGACACAAAAAGCCAATCATTCATTTATTCCTTCATCATTTACCAACTTAAAAAACTGAATTATTTATCATCAATTAGTTGACTGAAGTAGGTTTTTCCTTAATTACGTGAGGTAATTATAATTTATGTGGGGAAAAAATAAAGTCTGCCTTTCTACAGAGCATCAAATTATATAAGTGTGCTTCTTGTCAGCTGGGAAGGTTTTGTTCCCATTGCTTCCCACCCTGCTACAAATTCACAGAAAACATGTCTGTCATGAGCCAAATGCCCACCACAGGAGACTCCTTCCTGCTGGCACCATGGTAATCTCATGTTAGAGGAGGTCAGTTTACCTTCGGGTTCATAAAATGCAGATAGGATAGAATGATACTTCCAGCACTCACTGGAATATTTTAATTTAAGATTAAATAAGTGTAATGTGGCAATCCTCAACATGAGAATAAATTACCTTTAGAAGGGGCTATTTAATATTAAAGAAATATTTTGCTTATATATGCAGAAATATGTCAATACAAATAATCTAATTTGTACTTTTCTTGGCAAGGCATGAACATTAAAATGAGTTGTTTTCTAGCTCATTCTAAAGTAAAATTACTCATTACTGAATGATTTGATTACAAATCAATAGATCACAATTAGTAATTTTGTGTACTTTTCCACTTTATCATGCATGAATATTTACAAATAGAAATATTGTGTTTTTGCAAATTTTTCTCAAACAAATGTTAAATAATCCATATAGATATTTAAAAATGTAACATTAAATATTACTAATTTTTAAGATTTCAAAAATTATAGTATTACTCCATAAAATGCCTGAAATGGATTAATGCCATGCATCTAGGTGACTCATTGAATATGTTCTACTATTAGTTTCCTTAAAGTTTTTTTTTAAAGTCACTGTATAATATAATTAGGAGCCATAAATGACTATAATTGAGTAAAATATAGAATGATAGATCTCAGAACTTAAAACCAAAAACCCTTAGCACATTCATTTGATTAAGTTCTTGTATAATTTGTTAACTCTTATATAAGACAAGATTTTTTTTGCAAACATTTTATTGCAACCCTTAGGACTAGGGAGACTGAGATAAGGTTATAGAACTGTGCTTAATGTAAATTAATGATAGAAGAACTGCTTTGTGTCATTGAGTATCTTTGTTTCCTGATAGAAAGTAGGCCTGTTAGGGGGGAGGGGGAAAGAGGGAGGAGGGGACGAGTATATGCATACACAAAGAGTGCAATGCGCACCACAATAGGATGGACATATTTGAAACTTGGACTGAGGAGGAGAGGGGGAGCAAGGGCAACACACGTAACCTAAACATCTGTACCCCCATATTATGCTGAAATAAAAAAAAAAAGAAACAAAAAAAAAAAAAGAAAGTAGGTCTGTTAGAGTTATTTGTGTTAGTTATCTCTGCTTAATTTTGACATTAGGACCATCCCACTGGAACAAGGATGTGGTAGAGGCAGAATCGACATTAGCTATCTCTAGGAAATTGAGTATGAAGGGTCACATCTTTTCTCAGTCTGTTAGAGTATGTATTAATATCTTTAGGTAGGAAAGTGGTATTTCTACTAGAAACAAATAATAAAAAAGCATTGCATTTGAATAATTTTTTCTCTATTTATTGAAATAATCAAATCTTTCTCATTTGTATTTTGATATTATTTCTCATCAATAAACTTTATAAATGTATAATCAATTTTGTACTATGGTTACACTTTACTTGGTAATCATTTTTTATAAGCTTTCTTCATTTTCATAAACTTAAAATATCTTTTCCCGTCATTTTATAATGGTTTATTTTTTATATGCTAGATTCACAGATACTTGCCCTATTGCTCTGTGGCCCGGGCTAGAATACTAGAGTGCTAGAGTGCCGTGGCATCAGCCTAGCTCACGGCAACCTCAAACTCCTCAAACTCCTTGCCTCAGCCTCCCAGGTAGCTGGGACCACAGGTGCATCCCATCAGGCCTGGATAAATTTTTCTATTTTTATTAGAGACGGGGTCTCGCTGTTGCTCAGGCTGGTCTCAAACTCCTGACCTCAAGTCATTCTCCCGCCGCAGCCTCCCAGAGTGAGTGCTAGGATTACAGGCATGAGCCACCATGCCCAACCTGCCCTAGTACTTTTAACATATCTATTATTTTCTTGTTTCCAAACTAGAATGTAATACACTCCACTGGGGCAGCGATTTCTGTCTCTTTTGTTCACAGGTCTTTTTAGAGTAGGCACACTTACTCTATGAGTTTGATGAATATTTGAATATTAGATAAATAAAAACTGTTTACTGTTCAGACATCACCTGCAGTCTAATTGTAATTTCTTTGCTATTGTAATGTTTCTCTCGAGAAGTTTTAACAAGATTTTTTCTTTTTTTTATGTGTTTTTTTCTTGAGTTTATACAATGTGTGCTGATGTGAATTTATATTTATCTTGTTTAATATTCAAGATGATCTTTTAACTTGGAATTTGTTTCTCTCTTTTTTAAAATATTCTGCTAAAATGTTGGTGATTATTTCTTTAAAAATTGTAACTCTGATGTTTTCTACATTCTATGGAACTTTTATTTGAAGAAGGCAGGCACAGCCCAGTCTCTCCTCTCTGCCTCTTACCTTTTCTTTAATATATTTTATATCTTTATTTCTCTGTTAAAAACATTGGGTTAATTACTAAAAAGTACATTTCGATGTAATAACTACCTCTTCACAGGTAACTAGAGTAACAATTGTCCTTTTTTCTAAATATCCATTTCATTGTTGATACTTTCATTTCTATCTATTCTTTCATAACTACCAGTATTAGTTTCATTTATTTTCTTATGATTTTCTTTATTACTTTGAGCTTCTTAAATATGTGTATTTTAAAATATTTGCCATGTTTCTTCCTTCAAAATAGATTTATGTCTCATCGTTGATTTTATAGGATATATTTGCAGCATTTTATTCATTTCTGTGTTTTGTAATTTTGGTTCACAGACTTCTTTTGAGTAGGAAGTGTTTTGTTTTGTTTTGCTTTCATTGTTATGATTTATTTTTATTTTTCTCATTCCTTTCAGATAGCCACTTTGCATTTCCTCACATCTGGCAAGTCCCCCATCTAGAATGAAGTCTTATGTATTTGCAGTTATTGCAGATTGTCATGACAGCAGTAACAGTTGGCTGAATTCATATTTCAGACTGTCAATTGCCCTTCCCTATTGTCCTAGATTTTCCTTTATCCATAGTTTCTATTAAAATCCAAGCCATGGATTGGTCGTCATGTTATCATTTACCATCATTCAAAAGACCTTCTGCAGTCTTTTGCTTAAAGCAGTGAGTCTGGTTTCAGTATCTCCAAATTTGTGTATGTTTTAGCTCACATAATTTCCTGGTCTCCACTGTAGGTCTCTGGCCCAACATCCTACAAATCAGTTGTTTCAAACTGACCTATTTCCTCTATTTTCTGTCTAATTTCTGACTCATGAAGATATTCATCTTGCTATTGAGCAGAGAGGTATCTTTTTATTTCCTATTTTCTTATATTTATTTGACATTGTTTTGGTTTTAGAGAGGACCATATACTAAAGTGGGAAATGACAACTCTGCCTTGAACATAAAATGTTATGGCTTAGTTTGCAATACCTTATGTGTTTGAGTTAGAGCTTCTGAATGTTTCTCAGAATAACAAAATTTTTCTGAACATTTATTATGTATCTGACAATGTTCTAAGCACTGCAAAGGTAATAATACTGAGAACAATCTTATGAGGTAGACATTATTATCAGTCCCTTTTTAATAGAAAACTGAAGAGCACGGTAGTTTAATGAACTTTCTTAATGAACTATCCCACCATCACATAATTTTTAGTTTCAGAAGCAAAATTCAGAACCAGGCACTTTGATTCTCCATTTTGCTAAACCAAACAGCAAATGCTTTGGTAAATTCTAAAATCTATGTGTCATTAGGCAGGAAGTCAACATCAATTTCTTTATTTTGGAAGCTTTTATTTGGTCTTCCTAGTGTGACAAAGTGGCATGCTTATGTTCTCTATGAACTATTTACAACGTCGTTTAAGCCAATATCTCTATGCCTCTTTAGCAGTGGTTGAAATAGGGAAAAAGCAATTCTGTTTCAGGCCTAGAGGAGAATAGATTCTTTCTACTTAACTTCATCTCCTGATGCACATTACTTTTGGGATGGCTGACTATTAGAATGAACAAATTCCTCTTCCAGCTTTGTGAATCCATCTAAATGATGCCTGAAGGTGAAGGTGAGTTATGCAGTACATTCTGAAAGCATAAAAACTTTGTGTGACTGCATTTCTGACATGCATGGGTTCGACAGCCTGGGAGTTCATGTATTATACATGGAGATACAGCCTCCAGCCCTAGTGACTGCTTGCTGGATGAATGACAGCTGTACACACATTGTCTATCACAGATTTTCATAAAGTTTATTATGAATGCATTTCAAGGTAGGGGTCCAGGTCCATATATTGTTTGTGAGCTGTCTAAATACTGGGGTTCAATTTTTTAAGAAGTAGAACAATTATTATACTGCCTATGCTATTAGGATTCAGTTGTAATATTCAGTTAAAATTTGATGGAATTAATATTGTTAACAAAAGAAGGAGAAAGAAATATTAAGTTAAGAAAAATAAAGTCCACATTTAGATTTGCCTATTATTTAACTATTTGACTTTAAGCATATTACTACACATCTTTGAGGTTCATTTTTATTTGTAAATTACAATATTAGTTTTTTATTTGAAAATTAACATACTTTCATACTCATTCGAAAATACTTAGGTAAGATTATGGTAAAAGTTCTATGCTCAAAGATAGCAGATGTCAAAGAGTATATTAAGGTTTTATCTAGTTTTAAAATTCAAAATTATTGCATTTCTTATTTGAAATTTTATGGTATTGTCAAATAAATATCCAAATATACAATATGCAATAATATTTCCTTTCTTGTTTTGAATGTTCACTTTTTTTCTCCATACAGTTTCTAATCAATTCTAAGCTTTTGCTGAGCTTTAGAAAAAGTCAAGAACTCTATTTATGAGAAAACAATCCATTTAGGAGTTCACATAATAAAAAATCTACTTGCAGAGATATTTATACTGATCAGCAGTCTAGCAACATCACTAAGACTTACACTAACTGAATAAAAATTAATTAAATTTCCTTCTTACCAGAGCAATGTATGCAAATATAATTCATCAATTCTCATTAAAGAAAATGTATATTTTCTTGTAATGCACAATGGAAGTTTTAGTTTCTTTCTATATTTGCATACATGGCTACCTTTGAAATTCATTTTTCTCTTATAATAATAATTCAAATGTTTTTTTGTAGAAAACTGGTAATATATTTTCAAACTAAATATACATTTTATGATAAAGTGAAGATTCTAAATATGACTCATAAGAGATTCGGAAGTTCATCACTGCAAAATATTTGAATTAGCTTGAGATTGATGAAAATATATGTTTCCTAGCATTTAAATAGAATAAAAATAATGACCTAGCACAAAACCACCAAAACATAGCCAGGTAACACCCAATACAAAGCTTATTGTCCAGGAAAAGAATTCTCAGAGTTTATAGTGGACTGTAATGAAAAAGAAATATCAAATGAGAATAATTACTTAAGAAACAGAAAGTTTCTGATCAAAGAACTATAAAAGCAATTCTTGCATGTGATTTTTGGTTATACAACATATGTGTGTATATATGACCATGTATATGTATAATATTTGTAATATGTGCCTTAGTTGTTCTTTGTATATAATACATTTTTATTTCATTTGTGGCATGCAATCACATATACAAATTCTTAGAGGAAGATATATATGTATATATTTCAATTATTACAGTAAGTTTAAAAGTGATCTTCATTGCTTTCTGCAAATTAACCAAGAGTCCTTCCAGGTATGTGTGATCAATTACAAATCTGTTGAGACAAATCTAGGGGGACTAGTCCAAAATGCAAGGCTCTGATCTGAGGTAGGATTAAGGAATATGCAATTTCAGGGCTTCAGAGTGGAACAAAGATGGGATTAGAATTGGGGAAAATTATGAAGTTTAGAAGAGGTTGTTTCTGGGTAAGTGTTTTAAATTGTGCAGGCCACTTTTACTGATTTCTTTTGGGTTGATAAGTGAATGTATTCATATCTTTGGTTTAAAGGAAAAATATGTAAAATATCTTTTATCTCTTTCAAAAGGCTATATTTATTATTTTACCTTCATTATTTTCCATAATACTATTTATTGTATAGCAACATTCAGTTGAGATGTGTCAAAATGAATTCTACTGAAAGATCCCACAAAACAGATAGTAGAAACATTTTTGTAGTTGACAGGTTATATGTCTATATAAGGACATACTTTAACACAAATTAATTTCAAAATAGTTTCTTGAAGTATGTATTTTTATTGTATTTTATAAACTAGAAGAATAGAGTAAGAATAGATTTTCCCCTTATCAAATATTGTATACTTAAAGTTGAGAAAGACCTGATATGTGGCAGTTTGATTTATTTGAAAATCTTTCCAATTGTTTTCCTAGTGTTAGCTTTAGATATAGGGAAATGAAAGCTTGGGGAAATATAACATCATGGTCAGGTCCATACAGAACAAACACACCATTCAATTGGCTATGTAAGACATAGAAGACATACATTCTTTTCTGTAGTTTATTATTTGAAAAGAAAACATCAAAATTCCTAGCTTTTTTTTTCTAATAACAAACTAATTATATAACTTCCATATGTGCTGTAATTTACTTTCTCTTTATTCATTAAAATAAATATATTAATAATTTGTAGCTTTGACGCAGGTGGTGCAAAGGCAATTTATGTGATCAAAGTGTTTGTACATCTGTACATTCTGAAATAAATAAATATAAAAAAATAAAATTAAAAATATGTTCTTTATGTATTTTATTGGGTAGGTGGATGTCAGAAAAACAATAATTATGATTAATTTGAGATACCCATGGTAGTGTTTTGATTTTATGGTACAAAACAGAGGCAAGGGCTTTCTCTTGAGCTTCTCAGCATGTTGTAAAATTAAGATATAAAGGAAAGAAGCTAGAGTTTTAAGCAGATCTCAGAAACTATTTGTACGATACTGGAAATATAGTTTCTCCAGATATTTAAAATATTTACAAAATTTGTAAACTTAGAAAAATTAAGAAATTTTTTATTGTTATGATAAACTTCCAAATATTATTGAAATAAAGATGCCATCAGTAAACACAGAAATATAACATTTATGGATTAGTAAGCTCAGTGTTTCAAATTGTTAATTTTCCCAAATCGATTATATATTAAACATAATCCCAGTCCAATTCTCAGAAGATTAGTTTAAACTGGCAAACTGAATTTAAGTTATAGATTGTAATAAAAAGGACAAGAATAATCTAATAACTTTAAAAATAAAGTGTGAGATTTTAGCTGTCAAGTATTGTTATAAAGCTTCAGGGATGAAGGTGACATGCTACCAGTGCCAAGACAGACCACTAGAAATGGATAGAACACACAGGAACAGATACACGCTTTATTTTTTCACCTATGACTCTTCAGTGCGGTGAATAAAAGGTGGCCTTCTCGATATGTGGTGCTGAAACATTTGTCCTTTAATCTCTCTTGAAGTGTTTCTGTTTTGCTAGCTTAGAGAAGGAGATAATCAATATTGTAATGATAATTTATATGAAAGCATTTTGAAAAATAAAAAGCATTATAAAATACATCATATTATAATTGCTGCCATTGTTATTATTGGAATTATTTTTTAAAGAAGCATAAATTAGAAAGTATATAGAGGGAAGCACTAGTAAGCAAGAAAAGCATTATCGCAAATTTAACCATGATTTAATATGTGCTAAATTTTATGAGGTTATTTTAATCTAATTTCCCTAGTGCATAATTAACTAAATTTTTTGCTTCGGTGTCTTTAAAATTTAATTTAAAATATTTCAACATGTAAAATATGTTCATCATTTATACATAAAAATTGTACTACACAGCATATAATAATATTTTTTCCTACCCTTGTTCCAAATTTATCTATGTTTTTATTCTGCTCTCTAATGACAACAAACTTTCAAACTTGTAGCTGTTTCTCCAAAAATTTATTTCCATAAAATCAATAACATGAATCTTCATGTATTTCTTATTTTCTAATTTTATCTTGTTTATTGATTTTTTCCATAAATAACAATGCTCTATTCATTTCATCAAAACTAAAATTCCACTGGACAAAGTTAAACAGGCAAGGATGGCTTTAGTCAAGGCTATTGCAATAAGGGAGAGTGAGGAGAATTCAGTCTGAATTTAACTCTGTTGAATTCGGAATGCAGAATGCATGGGACTGTTTTTAGAGCTGTGATGGGGGACTCTAGGCTGTTCATATTTGCAATTGGCTTTATCTAAAGGAAAAGTAATATTGCCTATCTCCATGATGAGTAATTTTACAACTTAGATAAGGAACCTGGAGAATTTAGGCTTCTACCCTCTCACAAAAACTGGGAGCTAAGGGCACACTTGCAGCTGATGATTCCAATTAAAAGAGATGGCTACCAGGTCCTGGAAAAGCTATTCCTGAATTGTGAAACAGGCAAGATGTTTAGAAAAAGATTTACATTCCAAATGGACGGAGAAAGAATTTATAATTATGAATTGTCTAAAGGAAATGATCCAAAATAGAGAGGTCAGGGCCCACAGTCAATAAGAAGCCTGTCTAAAGATTAGTCTAGATGAGAGGAACTTTAATGTTCTCTTAGTCAACTTATATCACACCTTTGTGTCAATCAATGTAAACATAAAAAATAATCAAGATATCTATGATAGAATTTAAGTTCATTAAGCATAAATGTTTTGTTTCTTTTTGTATTTTCCTCTAAGTATTACTCTGAATTTTTATAATAGTAATAAGCATAATTGACATTTATTGATCCAGGTTGCATGTTATAGATACATGTCTCATTTATACTCATCAAAAATAAAATAAGTGCTCAGGTTTTATTCTTGCATATAACTGAGAAAATGAAAGCTTAGAGAACCTAAGAAATTTAAAATGGATCATAAAACTTTATTGGTCTGCCAAACACGTCTTGCTCTTCCCCAAACCTACGATATTCTTACATCCCTTTGCCTTTGAACATGCTGTGACCTCTGACTAAAAACCTTCCACTTGCTTGAATGCAAACACTTGCTATGTTTATTCTTTATGTTTATATTTTAAGACTAAGTGGAAATATTTTCCCCAACTTTTCCACATTCCTACCATCAAGAAAACTTCAGCTTATTTCTCCTCTTGCTTCCATAACATCCTACACAAAAGTTTTACAGAACCCTTATTGTTTTAAGTTATCCATGGCTGTTCTCTGCTGGGAGAGTGTGGGCTCTATAAGGACATAGAATTTATGTCATTCATCATTGTACCTTTAGACTTAAGGATAGTCCTGGGAAAATACGATAATATATATTAATATTGGCGGAAAGGGGATAGGCAATGCTTCTGAACAAGGTGTATGATCTAATGGTCAATTATGTTTTAAATGATACAATAGAAACAGACTGATGATTCAACTGAACTGAGAAAGTTTGAATTGCCGTCACATTATAAAATGAATCAAGGACTTGAAAGTAAACAAAACTCAGGTAAATGATTCATAAATTGCTTCCTTATATACATTTTAATAATTTAGCCTTTCCATTTAACTGAAAGTTTTCTGAAGTATTTGTCACTAGTCTGAAGAAAACTAATTTTAAAGAGTATTTTGTTGATGTGATTCCTGTAGAAAACAATTTAATTGTTTCATATCATTATTGTTTTAAATTCCATGGCATTTTATTAGTCAAACATATAGTCAAATTTATAGTGATTTAAATCATTTTCTAACATTCACTGAATCAAAACATATTTTATGATAATATAATATAATAACATTATTTTAAATCATAGAGCAAAACATGAAAGCAAAATTTATCTACATTGGCAAAGTTATGAATTCAACCCTGTTCCTTTTTCATTTGTTTCACTTTTATTTTTATTTTTTATTTAAATTTATAGAGGATTTTTCATGAATCTTGTACACTTTAACATAATGCTTGTTGTGTAATAAACATATTTGCACTTAACTGCAATCTACTTTTTATTGTTTCTTTGCTTACTAAAGCCATATAAATGAAGAAAAATTTTTATTTTTACTTCTGTTTAAAGTTGTGCTTTTCTAGAAAACTGCAGTTAGTAAACACAACTTCTTCAATGCATTAGACAAGTAAATGAGCAAACTACTTAATTTACCTGTACTTTTATTGGTAAAATGCTTATGAAATATACTACTTCATAGTTTTGCAGTAAACAATGAATGAGCTAATGAATTTGGAACACTAGAAAGTGGGTTTGGTACATAATGTTATGAGAACTAGACAAATGTCTGCTCGTGATGTGATTTTATTACATTGACAAATGCACGTAAATGAATTCCTCCATCTGTAAATTCTTCCATCTTTCATTTAAAAAGAATTTTTCATATATGTTCTAAAAGATTTTAAATCCAATAAGAATAAGATTATTAAAAATTTTCAACTGCATTTTTATAAAATATATTTTCTGTTTTTCCCATTAGTCTACATTGCACACAAGTACATGTAAGTACCTATAATCACATATACATATAATATATGTAAGCATATACATACAATATATGCATCATTCCTATTCATAACTAAAATAAATCTAGCAAAATGAAAACATAAGATTGATGTGAGTTATTTTGAATATTTATACAGCTTAGTGTAAATTTCATGAGGTTCTTTATTTTATTAATTAAAGTTTTACTTTTAGTTAATATATTTAAATTTCTACAAATGAACATTAAATATTTTTATATTAGTTGCTAAACAAATATTAAAATAATTGTTTAGAGTAGTTTTATGCTTACAACAAATTTGAGAGGAAGACACAGAGATATCCCATATATTACCTGCTCCCACACGTGTATAATCTTTCAATTACAAACATCAACCACTAGAATGGTACATTTGTTAAAACTGATGAACCTACATTGGCACATCATCATCACTCCAAGTTCATAGTTTACATTAGGGTTCATTCTTACTATTTTACTTTCTATAAATATGGACAAATGTATAATGTATCCCTTATTACAGTGTCAAAAAATATTTTCAGTGCTCCATCCTCAGTGCTCTGCCTATTCATCCTTCCCTCCCTCCAACCCCTGGCAGTCACTGATATTTTACTGTCTGCATACTTTTGTTCTTTCCATAATATCATATAATTGGAATCATACAATATATAGTTTTTTTTTCAGATTGGCTCCTTTCACTTAGTAATATGCACTAATTTCCTCCAAGTCATTTCATGGCTTGATAGCTCATTCTTTTTTAGAAACCGAATAATATTTCATTGTCTAGATGCACTACAGTTTATTTATCCAATCCATTCACCTACTGAAGAAAATCTTGGACATCTTGTTTACCTTGAAGTGTTGGCAATTATGAATAAAATTTCTATAAATATCCATGTGCAGGTTTTTATGTAGACATAGTTTATAAATCTTTTTGGTAAACATAAAGAGAATTTTTTTATCTGAATGTGCCCCCAATCACATGTTGAAACTTAATCATTACTTGCATACTAAGGTGGGGCCTTTGGAAGGTAATTAAGTCATGAGGGTAGAGCCTCTTGAATAGGATTAATGCCTTCATAAAAGAAGTTGAAGGGAACTGTCTTGCCCTTTTACCACATGAGGACAAAGCAAGAGGTACTATCTATGAGGAAGGGGACTTCACCAGACATCAGATTTGCTGGTACCTTGGTCTTGGACTTCCAAGCCTCCAGAACAATAAATTTCTGTTGTTTATGAATTACCCAGTCTAAGGTGTTTTGTTATAGTAGCCCAACTGTGCTAAAACAGAGCTTTATTGCTGGTCCAAATGGTAACAGTAGGTTTAATCTTTTACGAAACCACTAAATCATCTTCCAAAGTGGCTGTACTATTTTGCATTGCTACCAAAATGAATCAAAGTTCCTGTTACTCCACATCCTCTCCAGCATTTGTTGTCAGTGTTTTGGATATTGGCTATTCTAATAAGTATGTAGCAGTATCTTCCTGGTGTTTCCATTTGCCTTTCCCTGATGACATATGATGCAGAACATCTTTTCTTATGCATGTTTCTATATGCATATCTTATTTGGTGAGGTGTCTATTAAAGTCTTCAGCCCATTTTTTAATTGTGTGGTTTCTTATTGCTGAGTTTTAAGAATTCTTTGGATATTTTGGATAAAAGTTCTTTATCAGATGTGTTTTTGCAAATATTTTCAATCAGTTTGTGGCTTGCTGTCTCATTCTCTTGGTATTGGCTTTTGAAAAGCAGAAAATTTTAATTTCAATGAAGTCCAGCTTATGAAATATTTCTTTCACGGATTATGTCTTTTGGTGGTATATCTATAATGTCATCACCAAACCAAGGTTACCTAGATCTTCTCCTATGTTATCTTTGTAGATTTATAGTTTTTCATTTTACATTTAAATCTTTGATCCATTTTGAGTTAATTTTTGTGAAAAGTATAGAATCTCTATATTAATTTTTTTTTTGCATGTGGTCGTCCACTTTTGTCAGCATCATTTGTTGAAAGACTGTATTTTCTCCATTGTCTTCCCTTTTCCCTTTTGTATCAGTTGAGTATATATATATGTAGGTCTATTTCTGATCTCTCCACTCTGCTCCATTGATCCCTTATCTATTCTTTCACCAACACTACAGTTTGTACCACATTAGCATAATGTTGCTAAACTTTGAAAATATTATATTCATTTTCTAATCTCACCATTATATATTTATTTATTTATTTTTCTGTAGAGACGGGATCTTGCTCTTGCTCTTGCTCTTACTCAGGCTGGTCTCGCACTCCTGATCTCA
This sequence comes from Avahi laniger, assembly GCA_963575035.1. Taxonomy (NCBI): domain Eukaryota; kingdom Metazoa; phylum Chordata; class Mammalia; order Primates; family Indriidae; genus Avahi; species Avahi laniger. The sequence goes on along the minus strand of CAUYSK010011735.1, from coordinate 12,078 downwards.
AGTGATGTTCCCACCTCAGCTTCCAGAGAGCTAGGATTACAGGCATGAGCCACCACATCCAGCCTGCCCACCATTATTAATATGTTAAATAACACTGCCTGATAGATACTTTGGACAGTATATTTTCAAGCCATTCATTTTTCTTAGATAAATTTTTCCTGCTCTGTAATAAATGGTGAATGAAATCTTGACAGGAACCAAATCACCTTCTTTGTCTTTCTTGAAAAATTATTTATTTAATAGAAGAAACCACATGACATCGTGTATACAAAGTTGATTTTTTACCTGAAATTTTCTTCACAAATTAATTAAATTGTTTAAGTATATCAACAATTTAGCTTTGCTAGCAAATATGTTTATACCAAGCATGAGACATTTGTATACAATTTTAAAAGCTGCTTTTAATTTAGTATCATCTGATATTTCTAAATTGAAGTCTATGGTAATTAATCTGATTCAACTTCCAGTAGTTCTTATTACACAGAAGTGCTAATTGAAAGCCTGATTACCAAAGCAAAGAGATGAGATACAGAGTGTGCATAATATTTAAAGTATCTAAATTACCAATTGTATGTACCTGGGATTTAGACATGGAGAGAATTATAAATAACTGTACCTGGAAATAAGTACTATTATTGTCCTTTTATTAAAAAGGTCCACAGTTAAATAACCTCAACAACAGAACAAATCCTAAATTAAATGTAAAATTGAATAAAATTAATATTTGATGTTAGTTGATAAAATTGCTTCTTAAAAGCACAGCATTTGATACTTACAATAAAGAATAAATAAAATAGCTAAATAACAGAAATTTCTGCTCATAAGTCATATAGAACAAATATTTTTTTATATAACATTCTCTGAATTTGGAGACTTTAATCTGAAATGTATTATTCAATTTTACACTAGTGTTTACATGAGTTATTTTGCTTTGGGGTGAATCAACAGGATCCTCTTCATTTTCTAAATAAAAGAAGTCCTGGTGGCAGCAAACTGTTCAATATTAGGTAACGATATAGCCCAACTAACATTGCATTTTAGATCCTGCTAGTTTGCATATATATGAAATAAATAAAAGTTAAAACATCACAAAGAATGAACAGATTTAAAATTCTTGCTCAATTGTTTTTTTCTGTGATAATAAAGCACAATTTACATTTTAAGGATGCACTGTGGATGTGACCCTCACTCGCATTATGACAAGTCCATTTGTGCAGACATTTTATTTGAACAGGAGACACAGGAGTACAGCAGATAAGGAGAAGAGATGCCTGAGATGAGAGGTTCTTAGAATTTTCTATAATCCCTTTCAAACAGTTGATTTTTTTTATTTCAGCATATTATGGAGGTACAGATATTTAGATTACGTATATTGCCTTTGTCCCACCTAATTCAGAGCTTCAACAGAATCCATCCCCAAGGCAGTGTGCACCACATCCATTAAGTGTGTATATACCCATTCCCTCCGGCCCCTTCCATCTGCCCGACACCCAATGAATGCTATTACAATACGTGCACTTAAGTGTTGATCAGCTAATACCAATTTGATGGTAAGTACATATGGTGCTTGTTTTTCCATTCTTGGGATACTTTACGCAGGAGAATGAATTCCAGCTCTACCCAGGATAATATAAGAGGTGTTACATCATCATTGTTTTCTGTGACTGAGTAGAACTCCATGGTATTCATATACCAACTTTTATTAATCCACTCATGTATTGATAGGCACTTGGGTTTTTTCCACATTTTTGCAATTGTGAATTGTGCTGCTATAAACATTCTAGAGCAGACGTCTTTTTTATAGAATGTCTTCTGTTCTTTTGGGTAGATGCCCAGTAATGGGATTGCTGGATCAAATGGGCTTTATCCCAGAGATGCAGGGTTGGTTCAACATACACACATCTATAAATGTAATTCAACACATAAATAGAAGGAAAAACAAAGACCATATGATCCTCTCAATAGACACAAAAAAGCATTCGACAAAATTCAACACCCTTTTCTGATAAGAACGTTTAACAAAATATGCATAGATGGGACTTACCTAAAAAAGATACAAGCCATATATGACAAACTCATAGTCAACATCATACCAAGTGGGGAAAAATTGAAAACATTCCCACTTAGAACTGGAACCAGACAAGGATGCCCTCTATCACTGTTTCTATTCAACATAGTGCTGGAAGTCCTGGCCAGAGCAATCAGACAAGAGAAGCAAATCGAGGGCATCCAAAAGGGGGCAGAAGAGGTCAAAATTGCTCTTTGCTGACTATATGATCTTATGTCTAGAAAACCTCAAAGATTCTGCCGTTAGACTACTGGAATGGATAAACAAATTCAGCAAAGTCTCAGGTTACAAAAACAATATACAGAAATCAGTAGCATTTCTATATGCCAACAACAGTCAAACTGAGAACCATATCAAAGTCTCAATATGCTTCACAATAGCAACAAAGACAATAAAATACCTAGGAATATATTTAACTAAGGAAGCAAAAGACCTCTACAGGGAGAACTACAATGCACTGAGGAAAGAAATAGCAGAGGACATAAACAGGTGGAAAACCATACCATGCTCATGGGTTGGCAGAATTAACATTGTTAAAATGTGTATACAACCAAAGTGATCTACAGATTCAATGCAATCCATTTTAAAATACAAACATCATTTTTTGCAGATCTAGAAAAAATAATTCTATGCTTCGTATGGAACCAGAGAAGATCCCATATAGCAAAAGCAATCTTAAACAAAAAGAACAAATTGGGAGGCATCAATTTACCAGACTTCAAGGTATACCACAAGGCTATAGTTACTAAAGCAGCATGGTACTGGCACAAGAATAGAGACATAGACCAATGGAACAGAACTGAGAACCCAGATATAAAACCATCCTCATATAGTCATCTAATCTTTGACAAAGCAGACAAAAGTGTTCACTGGAGAAAAGAATCCTTATTCAATAAATGGTGCTGGGAAAATTGGAAAACCACATGTAGAAGACTGAAATAGGATCTGCTCCTTTCACCTCCCACAAAAATCAAACACTTGATTTTGAAGTTCAATTTTGATCACTGTTAAAACACATACACAGATACACTCCCAGAGTTGTATATTTTAAAACACATTTTCACTGAAGTGAGAATCAGATTACTTTTTTCCAGGAGTATGAAATTCTTTATTTCAAGATACGTGGTGTTCTCATTTTGATTGGAAGGTCATAGATAAAGCCTAATATTCTCCTAACAGTCAAGGCAATATATTAAGGGACATGGTTTGGAGTAGGTTATTTGAATCTCAGCTTTGAAATATTTCCTCCAACTCTTCCTCCTCTCTTCTTTTGTCTATTTTTTTTCTGTTTAGTAACTCATTAGCTAATGTCATCAGAAGGCAAAGCCCTTCAGGAAGTTGTGTAACACAGGTGATATCATTCAGTTTTGTTTCATAACCTAAATGTATAAATGAGTAATGAAAAAGAAGCTTATTTTTAATGAGTTTAACTTTATGTCGTTTACTTTGTGCTGTCAACTTCCCTGCAGAAGAAATAATCTTGGATACAGCTTTTTCAATGAATATATCAGATAACTAATAGATTCAGGATGCCAAATATTTATAGCTAAATACAAGACCTTTTCATAGGTCCCTTTACAAGTGAATTTAATTCCTCAAAATATTCACCTCAAAAAGGAGTGTAAAAAGTTATTGCCAAAGATGTCTAATCATTTGAAGAAAATTATTAATATTATAGTTTCAGTAAGTATTCATCACTTTCAATCACTTGAAATATGATAACTATAAAACATTGTTATCAGGAAGAAGAAAAGAAAAGATTACGTATATGACTGACAGCTCAAACATATCTGCATATTTTAATTCTTTTTTCCCACATGTTGGCATGTTTATTCGACATGGCTTTTTTTCTGTTTGTTTGTTTTTTAATATATTAGAACTCCATAATTGTATGAGCAGACATCCCTTGATTTTTACTTTTCACATTGAATTGTTTGAGAACAAATGGATTGTCTCACACTCTGCAGAGGTGTTCAGTGGAAAGACCTGATAATAAGTAAGGGTCATTTGAGAGACAATTTTCCAAAAGAGCTGCTGAATCATTTCAAGGATTTCTGGCATGAACAAGGTGGGATGTTTATCTCAACTCTAAAGAATATATGATTTGTGCATGGCCATTCATTATCTTTGTAAATATTTTGAGGGAGAATCAGCTTTCAGTATAATAAAAGTCTGTTGAAATAGAATCCTAACAATAAATATGAATACATACATCAAAGTCCAAGTTTAAAAACATTATTTTTATACTAATTTCATATTTAAAATATCTACCAATACATAGGATGGAGAAGTATGCCAAATAGATAAATTTTAACAGTAGTTTGACAATGTCTACAAATGGAATCAAAAGCTTGGTGACCCACAAAGCGATTTTCTCTGGAAATACAGTTAAGCTTAATCATGAGGTTCTTCTTTTTGAAATGATAAAAATATTAATAGTATATCAACTCCTCTATATGAAAACTGTATTTTGTCTTTCTGTTTAAAATTATATGAATATATTTCTTATTTAGAATGGCTTATTTTTATATTATTATTATTATTATTATTCTAGAATTTTACAGGGGTACAAATGCTTTGGTTAAATATATAGCCTTTGCACCACTTGAGTCAGAGCTACAAGTGTGCCCAACCCCCAGGCAGTGTGTACTACACCCATTAGGTGTAAATTTACCCATACTGTCCACCTCCCCTTCCACCTGCCTGACACCTGATGAATGTTAAATTCCATATGTACACATAAGTGTCGATCAATTAGTACCAATTTAATGCTGAGTACATGTGGTGCTTGGTTTTCCATTTTTGTCATACTTCACTTCAAAGAATGGGCTCCAGCTCCACCCAGGATAATACAAGAGTTATTAGTTCACCATTTTTTATGGCTGAGTAGTACTCCATTTTATACATATACCAACTTTTATTAATCCACTCATATATTGATGGGCATTTGGATTGTTTCCATATCTTTGCAATTGTGAATTGTGCTGCTATTAACATTCAAGTGTAGATGTCTTTTTAATGAAATGTCTTTTTTTTTTTTTCCTCTCTGTAAATACCCAGTAGTGGCATTGCTGGATCAAATGATAATTTTATTTTTAGTTCTTTGAAGTATCTCCATATTACTTTCCATAGAGTTTGTACTTATTTGCAGTTCCACAATCAGTGTATGAGTGTTCCTATCTCCCTGCATCCACAGCAACATTCACTGTTTTGAGACTTTTTGATAAAGGCCATTCTCCCTGCAGTTAAGAGATACCTCATTGTGGTTTTGATTGCATTTCCCTGATGATTAGAGATGTTGAGCAATTTTTCATATGTTTTTTGGCCATTAGTCTCTCTTCTTCATTTCTGGGCTTATGTGAAGTCATTACACAGGACACAGATGAAAAAGCTAAAGATCAAGGAAATGAATTAATTCCATGACAGTCTTTAAATTTTTTGAAAAGATTAAGACTTTTTTAAGAAACTTTCCATCCCAATAGATATTGTTCTTTAATATTAACTATTAAAATGCATGTTGAAATTCCATTGAGTGTTCCTGTTTAATGCCCAAGTAGAAAAATACTTACAGAGATTTGAAATTTGTATAGTGAAAATGTGCTAGATTATAGAATTGGAAACTTTTTTGTAATTGGTCAATCATACAAATATCATAAGAGTGTTTGAATAAGGATGTCTTAAATAATATTTAAATAAAATTGATTTTAAATCTGAAGCCCAGACATACATATAGATACTGCATCATTTTCTGGTTGTTAGCAATTCCTGATAACCTTAGGAAGATCTTGATTTGAGTCCCAGAGATTAATGTGATCTCTTGGCAGGCTCTGGCATCCCTGGTGAGACTTTAGGGGAAGTGCAATGACACATTTGCTGACATCAGAAATAAAAATACCTCATAAAAATTAGAGATAGTTAACACTATTGTAGAGTAGATTATCAGATATGTATTTTATTATTTTGTATTTTGAGTAATTTACCTTCAACACATTGTACATTCATAAAAAGATGAGCATTACTGCACCTTCAAAATCTTTTTCTTTGTTTAAACTAAATTGTAAAAAGTTATAGTCATAATCAATTAAAGACACTATATTTTAAAATAATAATTTATAATCAATAATATACATAATTTTAAAATAAAATATTTATTATATAATTGACACAAAATAAATGTTTTCAAGTTTATATTACTGAAGAAAATATTTATACAAATATTCAAACTTTGATATGTTTCACTTTCTAGAAGTAATATACTAACAACAGTCTCAAATAAGAAGCTCCCATATGTAAAGATACCCTGTCATATGACTAATAATTACATTCACATGGAAAAAGCCCTTTTAATAAAAGAGAAAATTCTATGATGAGTTTCTTCTAGTGAGATTGATGTGAGAAAATTACTTGAAATTCTTTTTCTATTATCACGATAGTAGTAATACTATTGCTAGAAATAATGATAATAATAATGACAATAACAACACAAATTTATCTGTTTAAGAACTTATATGCTAAGAAATAGGTCAAAGTCTTAGCTTTTTATGAATTTTTAAATATATTTCTCTCAATGATCCCAATAGGGAGGTAACATGATTAGTTTCTTCTTACAGAAAATGAAGCTGAGGCATAAAAATATTGAATACATAGTCCAAGGTCACACAGCCAAGAAGTAAAAGTTAATATATTAAAAAAGTTAAGTATGTACGTATTTTCCCAGATATGCACACGCATATGCATATTCACACTCATACATACATATGTACACATACATATATATAATGATATGTATACAGCACTTTTTGGGTAGAATGTTCTCTAAATATCCATTAGGCCCATTTGTTTTAGAGTCCCGTTTAAGTCTAGTGTTTCTTTGTTTATTTTCTGCTTGGAGGATCTGTCCAGTTCTGTCAGTGTGGTATTGAAGTCCCCAGCTATCATGATGCTCCTGTTTATTACTATAAAATCTGGAAGTATACCAAGAAATTTGAGTGTTCATCTTTGAGAAGTGAAGCTAAAGAACAAGGGTGGGAAAAACATGATTCATGTTGGTATTATTTAAATTGCTACTAGGTAATGCAAATATATACAATTATTTTCACATATATGTGTATATATTTTTAGAAAAGTTCTAATAATCTCAAATGATATGCATATAAAATATTATATATAAAATATATAACGTTATATTGACATATAAGGGTGTGCGAAAGAGAGAAAGAGGTAATTACACTACTAAGGTAGTTGAGGATAAAATGAGTTCACGGATATAAAGAACTTAGAATAGTCTCATACACAGTAAGCCCTAAGTAAACATTAGCTATTATTGTTATTGTACATGTGGTACAAATCTATTTTCATATTTAGATAAATATATTGGGTGTACTTGAGTGCACTGTATTTAAATAACTATCTTTGTCCTGAAGAGCGTGTTTTGTTATGATCTTTAGCACTGTAATTTTTAAATTTCTAGCTAGTAATGACCTAATTCACTTAAAAATTCTAATAGTTTTTGTCATATAAGTAGAAAGTTGGTGTTTACTGGTAATGACCTACTCCAAAAAATGCAGCCTATGCATAGGCAGAAATTGTTTTAAGAGACTAACCACAAGATGGCAGTGTTCTTAGAGGACCATTTGATTCCAGACAGTAAAATAAAACACATTTTCATGCAGACCTCTCCTATTTAAAATAATCAAAACGTTATTTTAACTCGTTAGACAGATGGACATGGATGTAGAGAAGCACATTTGCCATAAAACCATATATTTTTTTTCTGTAAAGATCTCAAATATAATGAGAAATATTTGGATTGATTATTTAGGGAAAAAAGATGTTAGATATTAAAAAATAATGGAAATTATAGCAGTAATAAACAGAGTAATCCAAACAGATGGAAAGAAGAAAAAGCACGATAACTTATTTATAATTTACTTCGGACAAATAAGTAAAACAGCAAATAAGAAAAACTGAAGAGATGAAGAAAGGGGCACAGAGAACAAGGTAATCTTTAAGTAATCTTTTCCTAAACTTGCACAATGGAACATAATTATCATAAATTCTTCACCTACACGATAATTTTAAATTAAAGGATTAGAGTTGTTTGTAAATTTGTCAAGCAAGTTAAATATTAGTTTTCACTGTTTAGAATCACAACAATCCTTCTCATGTGATAATATTTTCAAACAAAAAAAATTCATATTAACAGCAAGACAAAAATCAGAGAGAGATACAGATAATAACATAACTCTATAAAAGCGATTTGAATTAAAAAATGCTTATTTTGCCATTTTATTTATAAATATCACTCTATTTCCCTTTCATAAAGAATATTCACTTATACTATTTATTTATTTCTGTCCAAAATTAAACAGAAACACAAAAATGAAATCCACAAATTTAACTTTCTACTTCCTTTCTTCTCTAATAATCATCTAGTTATTGATGGATATTGTTGCTTACCTTTAGCATTTATCTCTAAAATTCCCCTCATTTATTGTTTGGATTTTATTTCTTATTCTATCAATGTATTCTCTATTTCACTCTATTTTGGTTTACATCTCATTTCATCTCTTCTCTTAACCAAAATTCTACAATAATAAAAATTGTTTTGAAAGTAAAAAAAATTAAAATACATTGATCTTTTTTTTTTTATTTTTAGAAGTATATAAGAAAAGCAAAAAGAACTGAAATGCTCACAGCAACTACCTGAGTTTTCACCCTCATTCACACTAACCATTGTGATAGGATTCCAATCAGATCCAATATTGGAAAAACCAAGAAATTCAAGAGATTTTTTTTTAAATTTTTAAATTGATACATAATGACTGTATATATTTATAGGGTACACGTGATATTTTGATAAGTACATACAATTCATTATGATCAAATCAGGGCAATTGGGATATTCATTGCCTCAACATTTGTCATTTCTTTACCTTGGGAACATTTTAAATTTTTCTCTTTTACGTATTATGACATTCACAATGTATTGTTGTTAACTATAGGCACTTCACTGTGCTATCAAATACTTATTCCTTCTATTTATCTATATGTTTACATCCATTAAACATTTTCTTCATCCCCCACCACCTACCCTTCCCAGCCTCTGGTAACTATCATTTTACTCTCTACCTCTGTAAGATGAACTATTTTGACTCCCACAAATGAGTGAGGACATGTGATATTTGTCTTTCTACGTCTGGATTATTTTACTTAACATAATGACCTTCCGTTCCATCCATTTTGCTGAAAATGACAGGATTTCATTCTTTTCTATGGCTGAATAGTATTCCATGGTGCATGTACACATTTTCTTTCTCTATTCATCCATTGATAGATAAATAGGTTGATTCCATATCTTGGCAAATGTGAATAGTGCTGCAATAAATATAGAGGTGCAGGTATCCTTTTGATATGATGATTTACTTTCCTTTGGATAAATGGCCAGTAGTGGGATTGCAGAGTCATATGGTAGCTCTATGTTTAGTTTTCTGAGAAACTTCCATACGGTTTTCCAAATGGCTGTACTAATACACATTCTATCAACAGTGTATAAAAATTCCCCATTCTCCGTATCCTCATCAGCATCTGTTATTTTTTGTCTTTTTAATAACAGCTGTTCTAACTAGGTTAAGATGATATCTTGTGGTTTTAATTTGCATTTCCCTGATGACTAGTGGTAGTGAGAATTTTTTCATATACCTGTTGGCCATTTTTATGTCTTTTAAGAAATGTGTATTTAGGTTCTTTGACCACTTTTTAGCAGAATTATTTTTTCCCTTGGATATGTTTTAGTTTCTTGTTTGCAAATATTTTCTCCCGTTGTACAGGTTGTCTCTTCACTCTGTTGATTGTTTCATTTCCTGTGCAGAAGCTTTTTAGTTTAATATAATACCATTTGTCTATTTTTGTTTTTGTTGTCTGTGCTGAAAGGTCTTAGCCATAAAATCTTTGCCTAGATCAATGCCCTGGAACATTCCCCTATGCTTTCTTCTAGCATGTTTACAGTTTTGGGTCTTACATTTAAGTCTTTAATCCATTTTGTGTTTATTTTTGTATATCATGAGAAATAAGGATCTAGTTTCAATCTTCTGTATATGGATATCCAGTTTTTCCAGTCCAATATACTGAAGAGAGCGACTTTTTCCAATATATGTTCTTGGTATATTCTGCTATGATCTTTATTATTTCTTTCCTTTTACTAATTTTGGATTTGGTTTGTTTTTGCTTTTTTAGTTTCTTGAATTGCATTATTAAAATTTTTCTTTAAAATCTTTATACGTTATACTATATATTATACTATATATTTTATACTCTACTATATATACTTTATACTATACTTAATATATTTATATTGTTTCTTTAAAATCTTTATACTTTTTTAATGTAGGTTTTTAATTTTATAAACTGCCCTCCTTGTACTGTGTTGCCTGTATCCCACAGGTTTTGTTATGTTGTGTTTCTATTTCATTTGTTTCAAGAAATTTTTCAATTTTTTTTTCTTAATTTCTGTATTCATCAGTGGTCATTCAGCAGCATGTTATTCCATTTTTATGGGTTTGTACAGTTTCTGAAGTTCCTCTTGCTTCCAATTTCTAGTTTTATTTCATTGTTGTCTGAGAAGATACTTGGTATGATTTCAATTTTTAAAAAATTTTTGAGACTTGTTTTGTAATGTAACATATGGTTTATCCCGGAGAATATTTCATGTGCTGATGAGAATGTGTATTCTGAAGCTGCTGGATAAAATGTTTTGGAAATGTCAGTTATGTCCATTTCATCTAAAGTGTAGTTTAAATCCAATGTTTTTTAGTTGATTTTCTGTCTGGATGATCTATCCAATGCTAAGAGTGGGGTGTCGAAGTCCCTGCTGTTATTATATTGGTGTGTATCTTTTTCTTTAGGTGTAATAATATTTGCTCTATATATCTGACTGCTCTGGTGTTGGATGAATATATATTTATAATTGTTATATTTTCTTGCTGAATTGATATCTTTATCAATATATGAGTACTTTATCTCTATTTACAGCGTTTGACTGAAAGCCTGTTTTATCTGATATACATATAGCTAATTCTGTTTATATTTGTGTTTATGTATATATTCTATTCCTTCACTTTCAGTCTATATATGCCTCTACAGGTAAAGTGAGTTTCTTTTAGTATATAGTCGGGTCATTTAAAAAAAATCTATTCAGCTATTCTCTATTATTTAAGTGGGGAACTTAATCTGTTTATATTCAAGGTTATTACTGATAGGTGAGGACTTATCCCTTTCATTTTGTTAATAATTTTCTGGTTGTTTTGTACATGCTTTGTTCTTTTCTTCCAATCTTGTTTCGTTTGTTTGTTTGTTTGTTATTTAGATTTTATTTTATTTTATTTTATTTATTTTATTTTTTTTTATTTCAGCATATTATGGGGGTACAGATGTTTAGGTTACATATGTTGCCCTTGCCTCCGCCTCCCCCCCAGTCTGAGCTTCAAGCGTGTCCATCCCCCTGATGGTGCGCATCGCACTCTTTGTGCATGCATATACCCGTCCCCTCCTCCCCACACCACCCCCCTGCCCCACAACCAATAGATGGTATTATTATATGTGCACATATGTGTTGATCAGTTAATATCAATTTGATGGTGAGTACATGCGGTGCTTGTTTTTCCATTCTTGTGATACTTCACTTAGTAGAATGGGCTCCAGCTCTATCCAGGATAATACAAGAGATGCTGGTGGGACTGCAAACTAGTAAGACCTCTGCGGAAAGTAATCTGGAGATACCTCAAAGAGCTACAGTTAGAATTACCATTTGATCCAGCAATCCCATTACTGGACATCTCCCCAAAGGAACAAAAGACATTCTATCCTGTTGTTTATCATTGTGGTTTGGTGGTTTTCTGTAGTGGCAACATTTATGTCCTTTCTCTTTCTCATTTGTGTGTCTGCCCTACCAATGAGTTGCATGTTTGAATGTTTTCATGATGGGAAAAATTGTCCTATCACTTCTAGTTATA
>CAUYSK010011733.1:0-14887 GCA_963575035.1 Avahi laniger | reverse complement strand
TTAATTTCTTTCTATTTTTTGGTAGAGATGGGGTCTCGCTCTTGCTCAGGCTGGTCTCGAACTCCTGAGCTCAGAACGATCCGCCCACCTCGGCCTCCCAGAGTGCTAGGATTACAGGCGTGAGCCACCGCGCCCGGCTGGGCCATCCTTTTAAATTGCTTTAAATTAAAGTCCAAGAGGCTTCTGAAAGTCAAATCCTAGAGGGTGAAGGCTCCGGCAGTTTAAACATGGAACTGTCATTCCCTTTGCCAGGAACTAGTTTAAGCGTGGGCATGTGAACTAACCCTGACACACCAGACATAAAGTGTCTGCTGGGAGAACTTCTGGGAAAGGTTTCTTTTTTCCCATATAAAAAGAGACCAATGAGGTGAAACTGTGTGTCCTGCGTCTGAAGAGAATGTATGAGTATAAAACTGTGGTAGCCATCTTGGGACCATAAGAAGACAAGCCGGAGAACGAAGCCCATGTACCAAAGACGGCAGAATAGAAAGGCGGGAAGCACGTGGACTCCTGATACTGCTGAGTTAGCTAACCTGGGACTCCTTGTTATGAGATATAATAAGCTTGTTACTGAATGATAAAGGACATAATAGTCTTCTCAGCTGCACACATCCTGATAGGGTGATACATAACTTACAAAGGACATGCACACTCGTGTTCTCATTTGAACCTCCCACTCTCCTCCCATCTCTCCATGATGAAGTCAACAGGAAGGTATTCAAATGCAGGACCAACTTCCAGGGATTTAAAGTTATTTTTTCATAGGTGACATAGTTATTACCCGACAGTGTCAGAAACCAGGATTCCCATGTCAATGTTCTTTTCATTATATCCCTCTTGATTCCATTTGGTTCTACCCAGGTTAGCCTCCTTACCATCCACTTCTCACACCCTGTCAATGTTTATCATTTCCTATACTCTTGTAATTTTCATTTTGGGTATTTCTTCAGCATTTGCATTGTTCCACGCATCAAAGAAGCATGTGTTAATTACTTTCTGTTCATCTAGCTGTGCACTAGGCACAGAAAGGGAGGATTTAAAATGGGAAGCAGGATTTTTGTCCTCAGAGATTATGATCTAGTTATGAATACTAGATACATGATAAAATGAGAGTGACATAAGCCAATTAAGTCTGTAAGAGTTGAGAATGAGGAAAGAATTCCTTTACTATTCTAAGGGTAAGAATAGTCTAAGAGGACTACAGGAAGAGCTGGACCCAAAAAAACACAGAATTTAGACTTGTTCTACGTGCTATTTTATATGCCCTTAGAATCAGTCTTAAATCCCCTCCATAATAAGGAAATGGATTTAAAAAGCAATACTTGTGTGACCGGGACAAGTAAATCTGGGCAATAAAATTTACACCATCAAGTTATGAGAACTAAATGAGACAACATAAGCAAAGCAGAGTATGATGCCACAAAAGGCCATGGAGAAACACTAGTTATTCCTCCTGAGGGTCCACAACTTTACTTCTTCTGACTGTTTATACTTAAGTATCCAGTAAGATATTATATTATCACCCAGGAACTCAATACATGTATGTATTACATGTACATACATTATGTAACTAAATGAAAAAAATACTACTATCTCTCAAGTTGCACCATCAACACCTCCTGGCTAACAGAACTGTCGCTTTAGCCATACCCAGTTCCATGGCTAGGACCCAGGAAGTACAGGAGACCAAAGGTCTCCTCCTTTCCCCATCCAAAGGTTAATAAGAATGAGCCATTTATACTAATGCAGCCTGTTCCTCTCCTCTGTTAGGACTGTGGAACTACTGAATTCTCGGTCTTCTGTCACAGGTAACAGAGGCATAGTTGGAAAAGATTCATGGGAAGTCATAAAGGGCTGTCTAGTATAATTAGACATACTCACTACCTCGAGCTCTCTTCCTGCACAGAGTGCCTGATAAACATTACCATGTCACAACTCTATCACCCCTTGAATAAAGGAGGCACATGGTAACCACTAAATGCCATCTTTCTGTGATTATGGTTTGTCTATTCAGTGAGTGGTGATAAACTAAAGAAGTGCGCACACAGGACAGGTCCATGATTATAAGGTACCGCTGTGCCCTTTCTTCTCCATGCATACCTCCTCACAGACTTCACGGACTGCTGCCACACCTGGCTCTTCCTCAGGCTCCATGCCTCCTCCAGGGACAATCCATCGGTCTGGATGGCGACTACTGCTCACAAGTAGCACCTGAAGTCACAGAGGTGATATAGTGGGTTAAACATTCAAAAAGACATATTCATACAAATTCAGAGTTTAAACACCATTTGTCAAAGTAACTAAGACCCATTCCTTGTTTATACCTTTCCAAACCAAGGTAGCTTTGATTTCTGTTTGAAAAAGTAGACAATCTGCCTAGTAAAAACAGAAGGGCATCTGAAGACCATTATCTCTATCCTCACTCAGACGCCCCTCAGTCATTTGTCCTATCTATCCCCTCCCTGTTCCTGTCTCTAAAGCCCTTGAACACAGTCCTGACGAGCTGAAGAAAGGCACTGACGAGCCCGCAAGCACTGAAAAAGCTGGCCGGAAGCAAAGAGGCCCCTGGCTGTGCTGCCATCGTGGCCCACCACTTTCTCTCAGGTTCTCACCCCCATGGGTCCCAGTACCTGCTCCATCACATGCTCACTGGCCAATACAACATACTACCCTGCGCTCTAAGTGCACACTGAGAACCTAACTCTCTTGTCTACAGGAGAAGTAGAAAAAATTCCTCTCATTACACTTTCCATTAAGATAAAATTGGACACATAAGTGCACATATAAGAATAACATCTACTGGATGTTGGGCGGGGGGAGGGGGAGGAGGGAGAGGGGACGGGTATATACATACACAAAGAGTGCAATGCGCACCACCCGAAGGATGGACATATTTGAAACTCAGACTTGGGGGGGGGGCAAGGGCAACATACGTAACCTAAACATCTGTACCCCTATAATATGCTGAAATAAATAAATAAATAAATAAATAAAACTACTTTATAAAGATAAAAAAAAAAGATAAAACTGGAATTTTTTAAACTAGGAAATTTTATTAAGAAATAGAAAGAAAACCAAACAAAAACACAGACAAAATACTGATGCAGGATATGGTTTTACTAATTCAGCTTAACCAGCATTCTGGGCATGGTTAAAATAAAAATCTAAAATTCTCTAGTTCCTTTTCCTTTTTAAACATTTCTTATCAAAAGAAAATTAAACCCAAATATAAGCATGCACGTTAAATCAAATTACAAAGTTAAAAAAAAAAGTCTTCCAAAGACTCTATAGACAAAAGCACTTAAATCATATCTATCTAATCTGCAAGAAGATTCAAGAAGAAAAAGTAGTAAAGTGGGTTAATCTTTCATGATTTGTTGTATAAATCACAACGCAGTCTTTCTTCCCCTACTTCCTGGCAAAGTGTTTACCAGTCATTATAAACCTAAGCATTGCTTCAAAGGCTGCCTAGGGCCATCCAATTAAGTTATAGTTCAAGTGAAAAACCTTTAGAGGAACATTTCAAAGCTTAAGCAAAGAAAAGGAAACTCTGGCATAAAGTACAAGCATTCAATTTCTAAATTTCAATCAATGTGAAATATTAATTAGTAAATCTAGCAAGTGTTATTGCTTTGTACATTCAAAGCACGACTATATGAAGTAAGACTATAAGTAATAATGAGATTGGAGAAAGCAAGCCTCATTACTTTGCAGTCACACTTCAAAGCAAATGCTATTACTGGTAAATAGCCTTCTTCAGTAAGTTTCCTTGACAACCCATCCAAAATTTACTACAAAAAACAAAACGAAAAATCCTTTACTTTAGCCAAGGATTTAGCTCCTTCCTACCTGATAAAATACTAAATCATGTTCCGGTCAATAAATTCTTACTCTGAAGTTTGATTTTGAAATATAAAATTCTCTGAAAATAAACCAAACGGCAAAGCTCCTAAAAGATTCTGAAAATAACACACTAAAAGAAAAAAAGCAGAATCTGTTGTTTATTCAACAAACATTCATTAAGCATCATCATGAGCCAGGAATGGGAGATGCTGAGATTAAAACCACTGCAGTTTGGAGGAAGATCAAAGTGGAGAACCAGGTATCAAACCTTTCTGAAGTTCTAGTCATTGAGACAAACGGACCCATGGAACACACCCACCCACAGACAGACTCTTGGATTCATGATATAGGTGGCTCTGCAGAGCAGGCAGAAATCAACAGGTGGGGCAGGGACAACTTGTGTTCCATATAGACACAGGGGGAAAATCATTATATTGATTAGTGATACGTGTATAGTAAAAGGATAAAGAAATGATAAATATAATGAAAGCAGGAAAAAAAACAGCAGGAACAGTAATGTTTTATTTCTTACAGTTTTTTTGTTTGTTTAATATTGCTTAAAACAAACTTTTTAAAGAATATAAAAGAAAGCCGTAGTCCTTGCCCTAAAGGAACTGAGTATCTAGCGGAAGAAACAAAGGGTAATTATACAGGGTGAGGAGTACTTCGGTTAAGGCGTGGATAGGATATCACCATGACACTGAAAAGAGACACCTACCTAACCCAGATTTGGGGTGGGGGCTGTGACAGAGGGATGATATGGGAAAGTTTCTTAAAGGAAGTGACTTAAATTGAATCTAAGCTCAAGGACATTTATTCAACAAAAATATCATAAGATGTCTACTGTGTATCCATGTGTTTGGGACACAAAAGCAAGGTAGTTACAGCCTCAACCCTTGAGAAATTTAAAGTACAATGAATGAGACAGACAAAAAAGTCAGGTGACTGATTGTATTTCAGTGACTAAGGCAAATATTCCATGTGCTTACCTACAGTATTCAACCCCCTTGCTGTGAGGTGGGGCCATGTGACTAGTCCGGCTAATGAAATGTGACCAGAAGCGCTGGGTCACTTCTGAGGTGAGGCAGTAAAAAGCCCATCCAGCCTCTTTCCTCCTCTGCCACAGTACCCAAGGACGGTGAGTTCCAGCTGATGCAGCTATAAGCCGGGGCCCCTAAATGAAGGAGAGTTCCTGTGTAGGGCAGAGCTTCTGAAAACCCATGATTGACAGGCATCATAACAAGAAAACTCTGTTGTGTTAAATAATGAGATTTCAGAGTAGATTTGTTACTGCATCACAACCTACCCTACCCTGTGGAAGGTCAGTGAAATGTCTAATTATCTCTTTCGGGGACTGCCTCACACCCAATCCTGAAGCATACAGCCTGATTCGTATACGTGGCCGACAAATGTTTGATGAGCAAATGAAAGAATGGACCAATAACTGAAAGAACAAACAGCTGCTTTTCTTTTCTTTCTTTCTTTTTTTTTTTTGGATACAGAGTCTTGCTCTGTTGCCCAGGCTAGAGTGCTGTGGCGTCAGCCTACCTCACAGCAACCTCAAACTCCTGGGCTCAAGCGATCCTCCTGCCTCAGCCTCCTGAGTAGCTGGGACTACAGGCATGCGCCACTATGCCCAGCTAATTTTTTCTATATATTTTTAGTTGTCTGGCTAATTTCTTTCTATTTTTAATAGAGACAGGGTCTTGCTCTTGTTCAGGCTGGTCTTGAACTCCTGACCTTGAGCGATCCTCCTGCCTCGGCCTCCCAGAATGCTAGGATTACAGGCGTGAGCCACCACGCAGCCAACAGCTGCTTTTCAAAAGGAGTACACAGAGCATATAGAAGGGAACACTTAGGAAGCTGGACAAAAATGCAAGGGTCCAATTATAGTTTGGATTAAAGCTGAAGGCAATGGAGAAGTCACTGAAATTGTTTAAAGAAGGAAATAACCTCATGTAAATTTTAGAAAGGTCACTTTGACATGGGCTGGAGAAAGGAAAAGCATGCTAATTGGAACAGGTTTCTACAGTAATTCAGGTTGACAAAGGATCAGGATAGTAGGAGTTGGAAGTGACAGGTTTCCTGATATACAAAAGGAAGAATCTACAAGACCAAGTGACTGACAGGACATGGGAGTATGTCTCCCTGGATGTGGACTGTGTTAATGGTGGAACAGCTCCAAGGAGAATATAGAAGGGTCAGTGGAGGAGGGAACCAACAGTGAAGAGTCGGGAAGTTATCCTCTGACATACGAATTTGAAGATTCAGTGAGATGTCTAATGAATACTTCTAGTGAGAAATATTTCTAGTGGGAAATCATATAATATGCGACTATAGGTAAGAAGAGGCACAGTGATTTGGGAAACAATGGTCTCAGAATCTTCCAGCCAGAATAAGATTAACGCAAGGGAGAATATGTACATTTGCAAAGCTCTCTGGCTAGAGGAGCTAGCCCCTTTCCCCCTATCCACTCTCCACCCCACTTGGTGTCAGGCAAGTCTCCATTTCCGCTGCCAAGGGTGTAGTGGGTGTAGACATACTCCAGATATCTCAGATTAAAGCTTTGGAAATATTTTCCTTAAAGAAATTAGATTACCTATGGTGATAATCTATACCATAGGAAATCCTGATTAACAAACTAGATGGTTAGACATATTAACCGTTTCCAGAGAACCACGTGCAATGATGCACCTAACATGATCTTGTTTCCAACAATGCAAAGCAATGCAATGCAATGCGAGGCCCTGGCACTAAACAGCTCCTCAGCACTGCTGTTACTGCCAGAGAGCTCTGCTGCACTCCAGATGGCACGAGGGCTATGCCTTACCAAATCTGTGATATGCCCTGCAAACTGCTTCTACACGAGTCCTTTCTAATAGTTTATGCGTCCCTTCTTCAAAATTAGACCAATGTAAAAATGAATAATTCTCTGTACTTGCTTGGATTCCAGATAAATGCAAGTTTACTGTATTTTACACAATGTCTTAAAGAATAGCTGCCACAAGTTCTCGTTTACAATCATTCCGCAGAACGTTTAAAGAATGAGTAAAGCTGAATAAGAAGTGAAATAACTTGTTGAAAATAAATCAATAATCACAGGACCAAGTAGTAGAAGTTTCAGTTCCTAAAGTTTTAAAGCCATTTAACCTATTTTTTTGAAAAGGTATTTAAAAAATTTAAAGTTTTTTTTACTACACAGGAGGCTCAAAAAACTGTTAAAAGGAAACAATCAATTTACAAAATGTCTTATCAACATTGCTTCACCTTACTTAGCTGTTTATTTAACAAAAGAAGGCATTCCCTGCCTAGTAAAGAAACACCATACTGTGCTGTGAACAGATATTTTGACAGTTTTTATTTTGGGAGTAACAAAGTATTTTCAGAATAATATGAAGAGGTAGTCACAAACACCAACTATTGAACACAGCTATCAGTCTTAAGTACGAGTCCCCAGGGTACGGGGCATAATACTAGACAATGATTGCCTCTGTACAGTACAACTGGCGGTGCTGAGGAGGTGTTTCATATTAAAACCTTGTGTACAGCTTGAATATTCTAGAATAGGCATACAACACTTTTATAATTGGCCAAGATGAATGCTAAGCATTATTTCCTAGGAAATTTCTGAAAGCCAAATGGAGTGAATGACATATTAAGAATGCTCCAGTTTCTCGAGGTTATTCAAACAAACGAAGCCACAGTGACAGCATTCCTGACATCCATGAACTGCATTATTTTCCCACAGTCTTAGAACTATAGGAATACCTTGTAAAATCCCTACTCATTAAAATGCTCATTTGCCAAGCTACATACCAAATAATGGCCTCCAAAATACAGGTTCATATAGAAGACACTCACTGTAAACTCAAAGGCAGGCATTGTGTGCTCAAAGTAGCATCAACATATAAATCCCATTTCAATTTAATTTGTCAAAGTTTAAACTACAAATGTAAGTTGTCTACTTTACAGAGAAGGAAGGATAGTCAGGAGACTTGGGTTACAGGTTTGCTTCTAACACCAATCAGTTATAACTGCAAAAAAAGCCTTACATCTCTCTAGATGTCAGTTTTTCCGGTTTTACACAAGGTGGCCTAAATCTCTAAAATTCTTGCAGTATTAACATAGCACTCTAAATTACCACATGTATGTGTCTAGAATTGTGGTTCCTAATGCTACTCTTTTTAAAAATCTATTTTTTCAGTAGTACGCACTGCATATGTTCAAAAGCTACAAAAGGACACAGTGAAAAGCAAGTCTGTTCTCCTACCTCTGTCCCTAGGGGAGCTTCCTATGAAGACTTATTGAGATATTCCAGCATAAGTATAAATACATACATATTTATTCCTGTTCTAGATTGTCATATAAATGAAACCATATGGTAATCACTGGGGATTTTATTATATGGTTACACCATATTTAATTTATTCAATTAAAATGGACATTTTGGGCATTTCTAATCTTCTGTTAATAAAAACAATGACTCAAGTTCCTTGGTCTGAGCAAATCCAACAAAAGGGGAAGAAGACAACGCAGGAGCAGTTCTGGAGGGAACGTTAGTTCACTTTCCATGTGTAAAGTCTGAGGTGCCTATTCAACACACAGGTGGAGTGGCCAAGAAGGCAGCTGGAGAGATGAGTCTGCAGTTCTGTGAAGAGGTCAGAGATGGAGATTAGTATTTGGCAGTATGTGGAATCTGGGGCTAGATGAGGTCACATAGAGAAGTAGCCTGGTGCACTACTGGCCTGAGCCCTAAGATTCTTTACTGTTTTAAAGGATCCAAAAAAAGGAGTCTGAGAAGAACCACCAGTGAGGAAGAAAGAAAACCAAGAGTGGAGCATACAAGAAGCCAAGCAAAGTGTTTCACAACGAGGAAATGATCAACTGGGTTAAATGCTACTGAGAGGTCAAGTAAGATGAGAACTGAGAACTGACCACTGGATTTGGCAACATGGAGGTCATTTGTATAGTGACAAAGGTAGTTTCTTTACATAACCTAAGGCAGGAATTGCATGTCAAAGACAAGCACATTTATAATTTAACGGATATTGACGCTTTGCTTTCCATAGAGGTTGTACCAGTTTATATGCTTGTCAGTAGCATATGAGATTGACTGTTCTCACACAACCTTACCAACATGTGGTATTACTCAACTTTCTGACATTTGTCAATCTGACAGGTGAAATATGACATCTCATTTTAGTTTCAATCTGCATTTCTCTTTCTCTTATTACAAGAGAGATGTACCATCTTTCATATATCTGTTTTGTTTGTTTTTTTTTTTTTTTTTTTTTTTTTGAGACAGAGTCTTACTCTGTTGTCCGGGCTAGAGTGTCACAGCTCACTACCACCTCAAAATCCTGGGCTCCAGCGATCCTCTCACCTCAGCCTCCCAAGTAGCTAGGATTATAGGCACGTGGCCACCATGCTTGGCTAGTTATTAAAAATTTTTGGTAGATGCAGGGTCTCACTATGTTGCCCCAGCTGGTCTTGAACTCCCAGCCTCGAGAGATCCTTCTGCCTCAGCCTCCCAAAATGCTGGCATTTCAGGCATGAGCTGCCACACCCAGCCCATATATCTCTTAAGACACTTGTGTTTCCTTTTCATATCCTTTGTCCATTTTTCTATTGGGCTATTGATCTTTTCCTTACTAATTTGAAAGAACTCTTTACATATTAAGTAAATTAGCCTGGTGATTGTTGATTTGGCTTTATGGTGATTATGCCATGCAGAAGCAGCTTTCTATTTTTGTTCTAGTTTATAATCAATTTTATAATCCTTTCTCTTTTGCCAGTCTGGTGAATGTTTAATGGCATTTAATTGTGGTTTTATTTTGCATCTTTGATCACTAATGAGGTTAAGTATAAAAATGTTTTCTGGGCATTTGGGTTCCTACTTTCATCAAGGGCCTGATCTAGTCTTTGGCTCATTTTTCTACTTTTTCTTTTTCTAATTGGCTTGTAGGACTTTTTATAGACTTTTGTTATGCATTACAAATATTTTCTCTCATTCTTGAGCCGCGGTCCCCAACCTTTTTGGCACCAGAGATCGGTTTCATGGAAGACAATTCTTCCATGGACTGGGGTGAGGATAGTTTTGGGATGATCCAAGCACATTACATTTACTGTGCAGTCAAATCTCACTGCTAATGATAATCTGTATTTGCAGCCACTCCCCAGCACTAGCATCACCACCTCAGCTCCCCCTCAGATCATCAGGCATTAGCTTCTCATAAGGAGCACAACCTAGATCTCTCGCATGCACAGTTTACAGTAGGGCTCACACTCATACAAGAATCTAATGCTGCCACTGATCTGACAGGAGGCGGAGCTTATGTGGTGATGTGAGCAATGGGGAGCGGCTGCAAATACAGATGAAGCTTCATTCGCCACTCACCTCCTGCTGTGCAGGCTGGTTCCTAACAGGCCACAGTCCAGTACTGGTCTGTGGCCCAGTAGTTGAGGATCACAGTTCTTGAGGACTTGTTTTTCCATTCACTCTATAACATCTTTTGGTGAACATGTTATTAATTTTGATGAAGACAAATGCTTTTCCTCATGGTTCATGTTTTCTGTTTCTTGCATAAGGTATCCTCCCCTTACTTCAAGGTCCTAAAGCTCTTCTATATGAGGAGTCAGCAAACTTTTTCAGTAAAGGGCCAGATGGCAAATATTTTTAGCGTTTTTTTTTTTTTTGAGACAGAGTTTCACTCTGTTGCCCGGGCTAGAGTACCGTAGCGTCAGCCTAGCTCATGGCAACCTCAACCTCAATTCCTGGGCTCAAGCGATCCTTCTGCCTCAGCCTTCCGAGTAGCTGGGACTACAGGCATGCACCACCATGCTCGGCTAATCTTTTATATATATATATTTTAGTTGTCCAGCTAATTTCTTTCTATTTTTAGTAGAGATGGGGTCTCACTCTTGCTCAGGCTGGTCTCGAACTCCTGAGCTCAAACAATTGACCTGCGTCAGCCTCCCAGAGTGCTAGGATTACAGGTGTGAGCCACTGCGCCCAGCCAATATTTTTAGCTTTGTTGGCTTTACATTCTTTGTCACAACTACTCAACTCTGTCACTGCAGCACCAATGCAGCTGCAGACAATACAATATGTAAACAAAAGGGTATGGCCATGTTCCAACAATGTAAAGCATTATTTACAAAAATAGGCCATAGTTTGTCACTCCCTGTCCTATATTCTTTTGATAATATTTTGAATGGTGTTTTTAAAATTTCAACTTCTAACTGTTCATTGCTAGTATATAAAATGTAATTAATGTTTGCATATTGACCTTAAATCCCATGCCATGCTAAATTCACTTATTAGTTCTAGTAGCTTTTTGGTAGATTCCTAATTTTCTACATAGATGATCATGTCATCTACACATTTACTTCTTCCTCTCTAATTTATATGTCTTTTATTTCTAATTCTTGCCTATTATACTGACTAGGACTTCTAGAACATTAAATAGAGTGGTAAGAGCACACAACCTCATCCTGTTCCCAATCTTTGGGGTAATATACTCATTCTTCCAATACTAAGTATGACATTAGCTGTTTGGGGCAGATGTTATTTTTTCATGTTAAAGAAGTTCTCTTCTTAGTTTGCTGAGAATTTTTATCATAAATGGATGTTGAATTTTATCAAATGCTTTTTCTGATATAATGATATAGTTTTTCTTTTTTAGTCTGTTAGTGTGGTGAATTACATTGATTGATTTTCAAAGTTAAATCAGGCTTGTATTTCTGAAACAAATCCTAGTTAGTCAGTCAAGATGTATTATTCATGTTGTATATTGCTAAATTCAAGTTGCTAATGTTTAGTTAAGTGTTTTGGGGTCTCTGTAAATGAAGTATAATAGTCTGGAGTTCTCTTTTCTTGTATGGTCTTGCTATCAAAGTATTGCTGGCTGTATAAAATGGACAAGCAAATGTTCCTTCTTCTTTTATTTTCCAGAAGAGTTTGTATAGAACTATATTCTTTCTTCTTCAAATGTTTGTGAGAATTCACCAGTGAAGCCATCTGGGCCTAGAGCTGTTTTTGTAAGAAGGTTTTTAATTTTTGCTTATTTTTTGAGACAGAGTCTCACTCTTTTGCCCAGGCTAGAGTACAGTGGTGTCATCATAGCTCACAGCAACCTCAAACTCCTGGGCTCAAGTGATCCTCCTGTCTCAACCTCCCAAGTAGCTGGGACTACAGGCACACACCACCACACCTGGCTAATTTTTTCTATTTTTAGTAGAGCCAGGGTCTCGCTCTTGCTCAGGCTGGTCTTGAACTCCTGACCTCAAGCGATCTGCCTGCCTCGGCTTCCCAGAGTGCTAGGATTACAGGCATGAGTCACCATGCCCGGCCCTGTAAGAAGGTTTTTAATTACAAATTCAATTTCTTTAATAGACACAGGCTTATCTATTTCTTTTTGAGTCATCTTTAACAGTTTGTATCTTTTAAGAAATTTGCTCATTTAAAAAAAATATTGATTTAACTGCCTCAAAATTATTCATAATATTTCCTTATTATCTTTTTGTTAGCTGTAAAAGCAATACTGATTCTTTCTGTAGAATACTATATTTTCATTCCTGATACAACTAATTCCATGACCAACAGGGCGTGTACTAGATAATTCTAAAACATCTTCTCAATTCAAGTACTGAAGAAGCTATCCAAAACCTCTAGGGCTACTTAGGAGGGAGGATGAAGTGGGAGGATCTCTTGAGCCTAGGAGTTGGAGGTTACAGTGAGCTATGACTGCGCCACTGCGCTCCAGCCTGGGTGACAAATGGAGACCCTGTAATTAATTAATTAACTGATTAATTAATAACCTCTAGAGTTTGTATCAAAAGGACTTAGGAGTTAACATGAAGAGGCTCACACTAATCAAAAGTGTGTCAGTAAGAATGATAACTGCAACAAATTGGAACTTCAAATATATTTAAATTCAAGAGTTCACACTGACGATTTTTTTGAAAACACAATAGTCAGGTGCAGTGGCTTGCACCTGTAGTCGCAGCTACTTGGGAGGCGGAGGCAGGAGGATTGTTTGAGGCCAGGAGTTTGAAACCAGTCTGGGCAACAGAGCAAGACCCTGTCTCTACAAAAAAATTTTTAAAAAGTAGCCAGGTGTGGTGGCATGCTCCTATAGTCCTAGCTACTCAGGAGGCTGAGGCAAAAGGATCATTTGAGCCCAGGAGTCTGAGGTTATAGTGAGCTATGATTGCACTACTGCACTCCATCCTGGGCAACAGAGCAGGCTCCTGTTTCTTGGGAGGAAAAAAAAAAAAATAAATAAATAAATAAATAAAAAAAAAAATATATATATATATATATATGCCTTCATTGGACTAGACATCACTATTCCTGCTCTTCACTATTCTTTTTCAGAATTACACTGGCTATTCTTCCAAGTTTGTTTATGCATTTGATGAATAAGTGGTTTAAAAACCACAACTTATTATTTCTACAAGAATAAAGTTAAATATATAGATCAGCATGGAAAGAATTGACATCTTATGATGTTGAATCTTCCTACCGAAGAATATGGCACTTCTTCAAGTCTTCTCAATAACATTTAAAAAGTTTTCTTTGCACAGATCTCATCCGTTTCTTAAGTTTATTATTTATTGTTACTGTTATAATGGGTTCCTAACTCTATTCTATGGCTTATTATTTCAAAGAAGTTACAGCACATTTTAAAGGTTACTATTAAAATAATAATTATACCATGCATAAGCACAAGCAAGTGCTTATGAAGAGGAAATTATTTTTTAAAGTAAAAAAGAAGTTTTTACTTTACACCGATGTACTGTAAACCATGATGGCCTGGCCAGCTGCCCAGCTATAGCCACGAGATGTACAGGAAAGCCACACCTTCCAGTGGGGCCACCGCTAGAGCTGGGCAGGGGAGCAATAACCAGAGGGCAGGCAGGGCACAAACAGCTGTTTACACATGTGTGAATTCAAGCTTACTGTTCTTATAAAAATAAGAACAAAAAAGGACCACACATGTGGTAAACCAGGAATAAAGCAAATATTTAAATATATAGGAGAAAATTAAGATAACAAAGATAATTCTTATAGAGAAAATACTTTTATTTAATTTCAAGTAATATTTCACGAAGTTTTGTGTTCCTAAATGAATTAAATTCAACTGTCAAACTGTTTTATTCTGTAATTCTACAAATTACAGGAGGAGTTATCACAAGAAATCACAGAAAAAACTAGGTAGCAACTGCATTAAGACTAAGAATTCTTGGCTAAGAGTGTCTATACTTGAAGACAACCCATTGCTCTAAGACTCACAGAATGAACAGACACAAATGTGGAAGGTGAGTACATTCTAGACCAAGATGTTTTAAATATTCCAACCCTACAGAAAATTAATATAAATGAATCTTATATAATCAAACATCTATTACAGGAATCACAAGAAACCAGTAACACTGGTGGCCTATGGGGCAGGAAACTGGGTGGTTGGGGGAGACAAGCTTGGGAGGGAGAATTTTCACTGTATCCCACTTGTTCCTTTTGAATTTTGAATGATGGAGAAATAGTGCCTATTCAAAAATAAATAAATTTAATTTTTAAGAGCCTTTAACATTATAAAAGGATCAAATAAAGAATTTTGAATCTTCTACAAACCACATTTAAAGACACTGCTGTTATACCACTCAAATTCCCCACATGAGAATTTCCTCTATAAATGCCTTTTAAAATGTAATGTCAGGAAAAGTCTATTTCTAGACTAACAAATATGTGTTCTTTTACTAGTCCCTAAAAAGCCATTAGTTCTATCATCTTTTCCTCTTTCTTTTTAGCTAATCCATAAGAGAGCTACATTTAGTGGATATTCAATTCTTGGAACATCTCTTCGAAGCACTGATGTTTTCAAATCTTTAACTGACCTGTTTCATATATATATATATATATATATTTATATTTTTATATTTTTTTTTTTTTTTTTTTTTTTTTTTTTTTGAGACAGAGTCTCACTGTGTTGCCCGGGCTAGCGTGCTGTGGCGTCAGCCTAGCTCACAGCAACCTCAAACT
>CAUYSK010011731.1:0-27903 GCA_963575035.1 Avahi laniger | reverse complement strand
CGTATGCCTACAGAGGCCTTCATAGAAAAGAAGTGAAGAGCCCAAAGAGGTGGTTAGACCTGGGGGGCTTTTATACCATGTGGAGAAGAAACTAGACAAAGGAAAAGGGGATTTGGGCTTCTGAGCAGAGGGGATAAATTCTTAGAAAGTAACCAGGAAAATGTATGGTAAATAAAGGTTGTATAGGCTGGGTGTGGTGGCTCATACCTGCCTGTAATCCCTGCACTTTGGGAGGCTGAGGTGGGAGGATTGCTTGAGGCTAGGAGTTTGTGGTTGCAGTGAGCTATGATTGCCCTACAGCACTCCAGCCTGAGTGACCGAGACCCTGGCTTGTTTCAAGGAAAAAAAAAAAAATTTGCTTAGTAAGATGTGTTATGGAGATAGGAATTCTTTTCTTCTCTCAGATTGGGAAAGGGGTATACTTTTGCAAGTAGAAAATATAGCACCTTTTAGAAAGGAAAATTTATGCCTTGCTTTTAGTTAGATGGAGGAAGGCATAGAGTTGTTTTTTGTCTACATCTGCTGTTTCTTAATTGCCTTCAGCTGGAAGTAACCCTTATGCCAAAGTGGCACATTTGGGGGTGGCATATTCTGATCCCCTTCAAGACTCTTTCCTTTTAAAGGTTTTTTTTCCCCCTCATAGAAAATGCATATACTTAGGTTTTTTTTTTGAAATTTATATTTAAAACCTTATATCAAGGGTCCAGAAAGTGTTCTGGGCCTGAATTTATGTTACCCAACACCATAATTTCATTTTTCAGCATTTCCTGAACCTCTACTCACCAGGAGGTTATTTCACAATGTAGTAGCTTTATTTTTCTAGTCTGTTGACTCCATGAGAGAAAAAGAGAAATTGGGAAAAAGAATGTTTTTGCTAGAATGTTTAATACAGTTAAAAAATTACATATTTTAAGAGTAGTTTGTATATATGCCTGTTTTTTCTTTTAATAATGAATAAGTAGGAATAGAAGAGAAAATTCAGAAGCTGGTTAAGTAGTTCACAAAAGGTACACATTGACAGTATTCTGGAACTCAAAGACTTTTTCTGAGTCTTTTTATGTGTTTATTAGTGTTCTTTGTTATGGATTTACCTCTTTTTATTAACAATCAGGATTCTATTAAAATTCAGTATATTTTGCAGTTTCTCAGACTCACAGCTACTGGAGTTAAAAACCGTCATAGATAATGTTGAAGTATCAGTACTCCCTCATGAGGTTTAATGCATGCATATTTTAGTTAGGCACAGGCTGGAGGAGAGTCTGCAGTCATTTAATCAGTGAAGTTTGTGGTATGTGGGAAGAACAAAATTTTTATTTTCTGTGAAGTCTTCTTTCCACGTCTTCAGTTTTCAAAAAAACCAAACAACTCACTGCTGTTTTCAGACTCCAGATTAACTGAAGAGCTGTATCTACTTGGTTATGCCAGGAGATGTTTAAGCGGTACCCAAAAGCACCAGTTTATGTATATGCTTGGAGCCTTGAGGGCAGATAGAGAGAAGGGTTGGAAACCTGCTAGAGTAAGGTTGTTTCAGCCCTGTGGCACTGGGGATTTCTGTTCAACCTCTCCCCAGGAACGAGCCTGGGGAGAGAAGGGTAGCGATCCCAGGGAGAACAGGGGACGGCAAGAGAGAGGTAGAAAGAAAAGCAGAGGTTATGGAAAAGGTATAATAACAAAACATGGATGGGTGGAAGGGAGGGAAAGATTTTTGTTTTTATGGTTATCTGTGTAAATAAAATTAGTCTCTGCCTGCCAATTACGACAGCAGATGAAAGAGGCAGGTCTAATTTTCACTGAATTTGGTCTACCACTTTGGATGGCCTGCCTTGAAGTATAGACTATGTGGCACACTATATGTTGAGAATGGGTAGTCACACTAGCAGAGCTGAAATTGAAGTACCAAGGCCTGTACCAACAGCCCCTACCAGATTAATTGATCCAGATGAGACCTGCTCTAGTTGATTCTAAATTATAGCCAGGGCTGAAAACAACCCTAACAGCTTAAAATTACATAAAGAAAAGGGCACTATAACTGGACTAAATATATTTCCTTTAGGAAGTAAGGTACCTTATATTCACGTCTTAACAATCATGTATTAAGATATAATATGTTACTTTAAGGATGCCAGATTTTTTCCATTAAATTTAGAGAGACTCAGTTGTATGAGCTGAAACATATCTATTTGCCCATAATACCCCAATATTTACAATGGTTTGAAGGAATTCCAGCTTGGGTCATATGCCTACCACTTAAACTTGTTTCTGTAGCCTGTGGGAGGGGTACTGTGAATGGCCAGGCATGGAGCAAATGCTCACCCATGGAGAGGGAGGTTTACCCAAAGAAGTGGGCAGGGTTGTCTCATCCTTTACCATCAGGGACCACCATTCATATCAGAGTATATGTGAATGGTGCCCCCTGGCATTGTGCTGTACACAGCTGGCCTAGCTGTATACACAAAGAGCCCCTAATTAATGGGAGGTGCGGATACCTTCCGAAGAGAGGAAGTGATACTGGAGATATAAAAACAACAGGTGGCCACTGTAGTTTGAAATCCCAGTAGCTGGGTTCTGCCAGCTTAGGGGGTTCTGCCAGCTTAGGGGGTGAAAGCAAGGCCAGAGAGCTTCAGTAGCCAGTGGCCACAGCTAAATCTGCACCTGAAGCCCTTCCTTGGCTCCTCTGAGCAGGGGAGAAAGCTTCCTCTAAGCTAAGGCTTCCTGTATAACCTCTTGAACTTCCAGAAGGCAACAGTCCAAGGTTTCCCTGGCCTAGAGGAGTTAGCTGTGTTTGGCTCCCTGATGCAGGTAGAACAGCTGGGTCCAACTCCTATGAATTGAGGATGGGCTGGAGCTATATGCAAGGGTCCTGGTGAGCCCAGAAGCTCTTGCATTTTCAGCAAGATGCCAGGTAGTACATATGCTGCTGGTCCATGGGCCACACTTAGAATAGCAAGATTCTAGATCTTTATGGATTCTACTAGGTTGCCATTTTGTTTTAATGTAATCAGGAGAGGTGTTTAAACTTCACACAAATTACAGGTTGAGAGTCATCTTGGGAAAGTTGTTTTGCTTTGCAGAGTTTTCTCTGTAAAATGGACATAATAGCACCTATTTCATAGGTAGGTATGAATTAAATGGGATAATCTATATAAAATATTAGCACAATACATTTCACATAGTAAGCTCTCCATAAATGTTAGCTATTATTTATATTGTTATATTTTTATTTTATTATTTTTAAGTTCAGAGATCTAGATTTATAGACCCAAAGCATGCAGCTTTACCAATTGTCAGATATGTGAGCTTGGACAAGTCTCTTGGCTAAGTCTCAGCTTCCTCATCTTAAAAATGGGTATTATACCAGTAACTACCTATGAACGTTGTGAAGGTTGAATAAGATTGTAAGTCCTTGGCGTGTACAAGCTACAACTCTCATTCTCATGGATACTAATCACAGGATCTGAGAGGTCTGCATAAGCAGTTTCCGTTGCTTTGGGTTGGCCAGGTTTTTGTGAGTACATGGCAGTAGACACTATCAGTGTGGTAGAAGCAGACCACAGACCCCGCTAGGTCTAGTGGCAGGTTAGTGGAGAGCGGCCCGGGGGTCTGGAAGCAGATAATTTCTCACAGTTAAGGCAAGCAGGCAGGTGGAGTGAGGGATGACAGTCTTCAACAGGTCCATTTGCAAATCTGACTCGATGCTGAAGGTTGCTCTGACCTTGTAACCTGTGGGCCTCGCTGGACTCCTGCCTGTGTCTGAGCCCAGGCCCTGCTCGTGGCCCTGTTTCTGTAAGTGAATCACCGTAACTCAGTGCCTGCCTTGACAACTCGACCTGCCTGGACTTCAGTTTCCATTCCAAAGCCCCATCTATGTTCTTGACAGTCTTCGCGGGTATGAGTCCTTCTCTTGTTCATCGTTAAGTTATTCACTCAGTACACATTTCCTGGGGCCTGCTATCTGTCAGGCACTACGCTAGGTGTGCGTATACATCAGTGAGCAGGGCAGGTAAAGCGCCTGCCCTCATAGAGTCTAGTGAAGGGGACCGATAATACACAGGCAAACAAATGCAATAATAAGATGCCAAGTGCAAGAAGGAAGAGTATAAAGTACTGTGGTAGCGAAACGGGGTGGGTAGCCTATTTAGATGAAATGGCCCAGGAGGAGGAGCTGATAATTGAGCTGAGACCTCAGTAAAGGATGAGAGGGAGCCGGCCATATGAAGAGCTGGTAGAAGGGTGTTCCAGGCCAGAATAGCCCGTGCCAAGGCCTTGAGGTGGGAAAGAGCTTGACATGATCCAAGGGAATAAAGGTTTGTGGCTGGACCATAGAGATTGAAAGGAGGCCTGGCACCAAATGAAGTTGGCTATATAGACAGGGCCCAGGCCATGAAGGTCCCTGAAGTCAAAGTGTGGAATTTGGATTTTATTCTCTGGGTAATGGTCCTGTCCCTGAATCTCAGTTCTGTTGTCGGAACCTTGCTCTCTGCTGTTCAAACCGTCTTTCCACTGCCCTGCTTCTCCACTGAGCACCTGCTTCTAGATACTTTTTCCTTCCTTCTTGCCAGAACATCAGTTACCATCGTAGCTGATGCCTCTCTAATGCCCACTATCTCCATGGGCTGCTCTGTGGCTTGTTAATGCGCTCTCCAGACACCAGGTTCCATGTGTATAACCCAATTCCTTCTCATTTCCTTCACCTGGGCTCTGCGCAGAGTGTCTGCTACACCCACTTCTGCCCCCAGTGGGATATCAGGCCCATATCCCTCCTAGTGTGACTTCTCTGCCATGTGGCAGTGAAAATCAAGAACAAAGCCCTTGCCGTAGGGGAGCAGATAAACAGAATGAAAGGGACTGAGAAGGAAGGACAGTTTGGGATCGATTGATTGGTGGAAGGAAGAAGAGATAAGATAGTATTTTCATATGCTATAATCTTGGCTTCAAGGTATTTTTAAAAAGAGCTTGGAAGAAGCTTGTTGAATTTATGTAGTCCACTCTCCTTTATTTGTATATCTGGAAAACTGGTTCTAAAGAGAAGAAATGACTTGGCGTGGGTCACAGATGGAGTCAGTGGCAGAATGGTGACATTTCTTCATTTCCTATGGGTAACAGCCTATGTCTTTAGCTTCTTTGACTTATACTTTTTACAGCTTTTATTTAACCTTTAATTTTTAATCAATATCTTTCTTCCTTCTGGACTGTAAGCTCTATGAAGGGCAGGAGTAGTGACTATTTTGATGATGGCTGTCTCCCCTCACCTCATCCCTATGTTGGGGTAAGTGGTTCCTGTCAGGACCCTAGCTTATTGTAGAATTCAGTTTTGCACTTTCCACTGTACCACCCTACTGATGGGCCATCCTCCACTACTGGTTATAAGTCATTTCTCTGGTTGGCTGAGTCTTGTCTGCACGGGGCATATAGCGAAATGAAATCTACAGAAATCCTGGACTTCAGCCCCTCTTACCATTTCTCTGAACTTGCATAGCCTCCCATTCCCTTCCCATATTGGGGATAATGCCTTGTTTATTGTGTTAACATTGTCTGTCTTCCCTCTCCAGACAGTTAGCTCTACCAGGGCAGGGACATTGCTGGTCCTGTTCGTTGCTCTGCCTCCATGCATAGAACAATGCATCGCCTGTGACACACAGAGTTATATCTCATTACTACCATCAAGATCTAAAAGTCTGGGTTGTCCCAAAGGCTTCTGCTCCATGCGAATAGGTTATTTATGCTGTGCAGGTAATACAGGCTTTTTCAAATGCGAGGAGTCAAGGAGGGACTCTTGAGGTGGGACTATAAAAGAAGAGTCTACTATCTGGCTCTGAGGATGCACTTCTGGCTTTGCTTTTCATTTGCCGTGTCATCTTGAACGAAGTACTCAACATCTCTGGGCCTCACTTTTCTGTAAATGGAGGTGATAGTACTACCCAGTTTTTAGAGCTGTTGTGAGGATCAAGTGAAATCGTTGGTATAAATTATGCCCTACACAGTGACTGACACATTGTCAGCACCCAATAAAATTATCTGAGATCAGTGTCATTAAACCTGGAATGTTACTCTGTCTACTATTACTGGCTGGTAGTTATACATAGGTGCCAGTTTTCACTTTGAAAATCATAACTAGCACTCTCCCCTAGTGCTATGTTATTTGGTGAAGTTTCACGTTCACTTTGGTCATCAAATAAACGTTGAGATTGTCAGTTCTGGCTATGTATAGTTTGCTGAAAATGTTGAAGAACAACAATCCAGGATTCAGCACAAAAAATAAGTGCTGGTTGATGTTAAAGACAGGAATATAAATCAGAAAACAAACACATCTGCAGTACTGTAATATTTAAATGCCTTCTCATAAACACTTAAGATTCTCATTAGTCCAACATCAGAAAAATGATAAATATTAATATTTGTCATCAAAGGAAAGCTTAGAAATCAAAGCAGAGTAAACAACTGTTGTATTTCAAGTATTACATAATACCAAATGCATTTTTAATTTAATATCCCCAAAACTCTTTTTTTTTTAAAAAAAATTCTGTATGAGATAGTTTATTTTTATCCAGTGCACAAACCAAGAAAGATGTACATTTAATCAGAAAAAATTCAGGTGATTCGCTGCTCCCAAATCATGTTTTCAAAGACAGGTTGTGTTGTGTTTTATATCTACAAAAGAGACCCACATGTGTCCGAGCCAGCCCTCCTTTTCCATTGATCTCTAGTTCTATTTCAGGAGACTTGATTGGAAATGGGCCGAGGTAGATCACGAAAGGGCACGGGTGCTTCCTGTCTTCGCTGTGGGTTCTCTTCCCAAGTGTCTCTGCTCCTCTCAGGTCACGGTGCTGCTGCTCCGAATGTGCCCACAAGCACATGCAGCGGTTCCTAGGGTCGGGGGGAGCAGAAGGAGAGAGGCAGCCTGCTGCTCTCACTCTGGAGCCATCAGACTTTCCCTTCCTGCGTTCAGAGTGTCTGAGATGACTGAGTCAATATGAGAGGGCTTTATCATGTCACCCCGAAGCACAGTACTGGCAGCCTGGGTTTTAGTCTGGCTCTGCCCCTGCCTTAAGCGAGTCTCTGCCTCACTCTGGACCTCCCTTTCCACATCTGTAAAGTGAGGGTTTGGATCTGTGAAGTCCTGTCCCTCTCCAACATCCTGGGTGGAGAGTTTCAGGGATCTGATGAGCCCTTTCCGCCACCCTCTGTAGAAGGGTGATGCTGGCTTTGGGACAGACAGACCTGTATCTCATCTTAGGTAATTCACTTAAGGTCTCAGTTTCCTCATCCATTAAATGAGAATAGTGCAAGGTTGTCATAAACAGAAGAGATGATGTTTGGAAAACATCTAGTACTCTATTTGTTAGATCATGAGGATTTACTGATGATGCTATTATGATGATATTGTAATATGTAAATCTATTGTATTATGTTATCACATTATAATATATGAATATAGTAAATGCAGTAAGTACATTGTAATAAAATGTATTTATATCTTGACTTAGCACTTTTCTGGCCCTTTGTACCTGTTTCCTCAACTAAAAATGGAGATAATAAGAGAACCACCTCTCTGGTTAGTTGTGAGCATTAAATGAGATAATACATGAAAACACATAGGATACTTCTGGTACATAGTAGGCACTAAATACATGTTAGTGATTATTTTAGCTATCACTTTTATTATTAGTCACAATATCTTGAATATAGTATTAATAGTATGTTTTTGTGAAAGAAGTGGACAGGACAAGGGAAATGGAGTAGTTACCTTCTCTAATACACATGCCAAAGCAGATTTCTAGTGGTCTAAAGGACTCAGCGCTTCCCCTAAACATCTTATTCATCATAGGAAACACTAAGTAGATGATATCAAGTCTGTACTTAAAAGTCAAGTATTCATATCCAACGTTGGTTCTTAAACCAGGACACTGGGACCTCTTCAGAATCTGATGTTCCAGGTCCATGTTCTAATCTCCACATAAGAATTGAAAGTGAGTTACAAGAGACCTCACTTTTAATCAAATTACTATGGGCCAGAGCTTTGCATGGACTCTCTCATTTCATGCTCAGCAATTCTATGAGATAGATACTCTTGTTATCCCTGTTTTACAGATGAGAAAACTGAAGCTCAGAGAAGTTAAGTAAGTGCTCAAGGACACCCAGCTGGCAAGTGGTGGGGCTGGGATATGAGCCCGGACCATTCAACTAGGGAACTTAAGCTCTACTAGCTGATGTCCTTGGATGGTAAAATGGTCAGACCTGCCTGGTAGTTATTTTTTCTGCAAAATGGAGTCTAGCGAATAAGGACAAGAATATAAATGGATTTGATTTTTATCAATGACATAGCAAATTAACATTCATTTTTATTGTTTTCAAGATCATTCCATTTCAAGTAAGTGGATGAATTTCAATGTAGAATAGACTTATTTAAGGAAACATCAATATTTTTCTCAAATAGGCAGCATCAAAACTGTATTTATGGAATTAAAGAAAACATACTGTGTTTATAT
Source organism: Avahi laniger (assembly GCA_963575035.1). Taxonomy (NCBI): domain Eukaryota; kingdom Metazoa; phylum Chordata; class Mammalia; order Primates; family Indriidae; genus Avahi; species Avahi laniger. Next base: position 19,417 of record CAUYSK010011731.1, on the reverse strand, counting down.
AATGCAAATTCATTTGGAAACATGAAATTTCTTTATCATTTTCTATAGCAAAGCTTGCTGCTGTTGGCATCAGTCTATTTTTAAAACACAAAAATAAATTGTTTCTTATTAAGTTCATTGAATCTGCAGGCAGATATTAGACAAAATTGGAATGGATGAGTGTAACATCTTGGTCAGAGTGCCCAGAGCATTCTACAAGAAGGTGCTATTAAAAAAAAGCCAAAACTTTTCTTAACAATGACATAATAAAATGAATTTATTTTAGAAGATTTAAAAAATACACAAATGCTCAAAAAAAAAATAACATTGCCATTCCACCCCTTCATGTTGGCACTATCAATATTTCAGTGCATATGTTTTTCATCATTCTTTATCATATATATATATTTGTTCTGTTTTCTAAATTTGGATCATACTTTACATATAGTTTTGTTTTATGTTTACACTCATCCATGTATTATTGCGTGCATTTTCCTGTATCGTTAATGTCTACAGAGTATTCCACTGTTAGAATATGACAATATTTTTTAACTTATCCCAATTGGTTAACATTTAGGTTTCCCCCACCTTTTATTCTGATATACTTGCATATGCGTAATCACATCCATGAGTCTTTTCTTAGGATACATTCTCAGAAGTGGGAATGCTGGACTACATTGTAAGCTGTAAGAGTAGCTGCCTGGTTTTTCTTCACTGCAGATAGTGCTTCCCTGCGGACCTAGAATCCTCACTAACAGCTTCTCTGGGGCTCTGTCCCAGCAGCTTCAGAGAAGAGACTATAGAATCAGAAGCTGGTGGGGCAATTAACCACATGAGTCTTCAGGCTCTGCTGGTGGATCAAATTAAACGTATTGGATTGCCTGTACCAGCCTTATTGTGTCATGTATTATTTAGTAGGTTACCTTGTCAGCTTAGAGTGCTTTCAGCTGCAAGTAACAGAAAACCTGATTTAGGCCGGCTTAAAAAGAATAGAGGTTTATTTCTTCCATATGCAGAGAAATCTAGAAATGAGTGGCTCTGGCTTTAGTTCCGCAGCTCAGAGATGTCATGGCGAGTGTATCTGTGCTGTTCCTGGCCTTTCCGTAATGGGCATGGGATGGCAGGGGCTGAAGCATGTATCACGTTGATATTTAGGGAGTCAAGAAGAGGTGAGAGAACAGAGAGAGACAGATGAATGATACACATTCTTGATCCTGCCAGTTGTTAGCCTGATTAAAAAAGCAGTGCTTTTTCTGCATATTGCAGAAGTAATATATATTCATTATAGAAAATATATTTCTCCCTTAATCTTGCCACTCATAGGTAATCACTGCTCTCATTTTGTGTCTAGCCTTCTTATCTAGTTACAAATTCACAAATGCATCAAAAAGTGCTATTATCCATTTATGTACTGTTTTGTAACTGGCCTTTTTAATCAGTAGCCAACTCAATGCCTTGCACCTGGTAGATGCTTTGAAAAATTTACTGAAAAATTAATGAATAATGTAAAAAATGCACTATGGATTGTTTTCTATGTCTCTGAGCTTTCTTCTACAGTGTATGTTTTACAGCAGTGGTCCCCAACCTTTTTGGCACCAGGGACCGGTTTCATGGAAGACAATTTTTCCATGGACTGCGGGTAGGGTATGGTTTCAGGATGATTCAGGTGCATTATATTTATTATGCGGTCAAACCTCTCTGCTAATGATAATCTGTATTTGCAGCCGCTCCCCAGCGCTAGCATCACTGCTTTAGCTCCACCTCAGATCATTAGGTATTAGATTCTCATAAGGAGAGCGCAACCGAGATCGCTTGCATGCACAGTTTACAGTGGGGTTTGCGCTCCTATGAGAATCTAATGCTGCTGCTGATGCGACAGGAGGTGGAGCTTATGTCGTGATGTGGGTGATGGGGAGCGGCTGTAAATACAGACGAAGCTGCTGTGTGGTCTCATTCCTAACAGGCCATGGACTGGTACCGGTCTGCAGCCTGGGGTTTGGCTGCAGTTTTACAGCATAATTTTTAACAGCTGCATATTGCTCAATTGTTTAAATGTTCCATAATTTCCTTCATTAGTTCTCTATTATTTTACATGTAGATATTTCTCAAAATGTCAACTATGACAAATAATTATACAATGAATATCTTCGTGTATATATCTGTGTGTTTGTGATTTTGTGTATATACAAATATCTCATTATTTCTTTAGATAAATTTCTTTTAGAAGTGGAATCCCTGGGTCCAGGGATATGCCAATTTTAAGGTCTTTGATGGATATCACCAAATTGCCCTCTTCAAATGTGTCACTTTACACTGTCACCAGCAATGAGAGTTATTATAACCTTCTTTTAGCTCTTAATTTTTAGTAGACTTAAATTTTTTTTGAGTAGGTAATCTATTCTTCATCTGGTTCAAATATCAAAGTACAAAAAAGTAGGTATAAAGTAAAGTTTTGTCCCTGTTCCTCTTCTCATACTCTCATCTCTGTCTCCATCTCTCTTTGAGTAGTCGCTTTTATTAGTTTCCTTTACATTTTTCAGGTTTTTAATGCATACAGGCAAGTGTTTATGTACATTATTTTCCTTCCATTCTTATACAAAAAATAATGTACAGTATACATTGTTTTGTACCTTTATTTGGTTTCACTGCTGTATAATGTTCCATTACGTGACTATTCCATAGTTTTATTTACCTTTATTTATATTTTTTAGAGACAGGATCTTGCTCTGTCGCCCAGGCTTGTGTGATCAGAACTCACTATAGCCTCGGACTCCTGGGCTCAAGAGATCCCCCTGCCTCAGTTTCCTGAGTAGCTGAGACTACAGGCATGCACCACCATGCCTGGCTAATTTTTAATTTTTTTTTGTAGAGATGGGGTCTTGCTATGTTGTCTAGGCCGGTCTCAAACTCCTGGCCTCAAGTGATCCTCCAGTCTTGGCCTCTCAAAGTGCTAGGATTACAGGTGTGAGCCAGCATGCCCTGCCTCCACAGTTTTGTTTATTTGTTCTCCTGTCTAGTCTCATTTGAAACCTGTGTCTTTTCAGCCAAACCAGGCCCAAGTGAACCACAATATTCTTGCCCTGCAGCTATGCCTAATAGGAGCAGGCAGCTATATCCTAATTTCCTAGTCTTACCGCCTGGCCTACAGCACATTTTGAAATTGCCTCCCAGGTTGTAGCTGGCAGTGTTTGAAATATCCTGAATCTTTCAAGAAGAAAGGCAATTTCAAAGTTAGGGTTATCCTCTTGAGGCCCCACTGTCTTGTCCTCCCCTAGCTGTGATTGTCAGATAGTTTCATGTTCTAGTTTGGGTGAAGAGCCAACCCCTCTGTTCTCATCCAAGAGATGGTGGGCTCAAATAGGAAGTTATTTCTTGTGTACCTTCAAGGAATTTAATCTCGCAGAGTGCCAGGTCCATATGTTTAATTTTACACTTGGACAATCTTGTATTGCCTTCTTTGTTAAAGGCAAATGTCAGCTTTGCTTTTTCTCCTCACTCCTTTTATTGCTACAGCAGAGCAGAGCTTTGCCCTAAGAGCACACCACACTTGCAACCCAAAGCACCTTCTTCCATTATTCAGAATTTTTTCCAGGTCAAGAATGGTGCTATAAGAGATAAAGGCAGGTCCCTATGTCACGATTGGATTTTCCATGTCTGTGGCTCATATAGCTCCCTGGAGCTAAATGTACATGACCAATATGTGTCTTTTATTAAAGAGTTAAAAGTCACTTCATCAGTGAAGCTTCCTTGATCATCTTAACAAATCCATCTCTCTGTTTTCTACCTCAGCCCCTTCTTTTTTTTTAATAGCACTTGTTATAAATTGCCTTTATTTGTATGTTTATTTATTGCCTTTCTTTCCAACTAGAGGGTACACTCTGTGAAGGGAAGGACTGGGTTGGCCAGCAGACACCAGTGCCCAGCATAGTGCCCGGCACGTAGGAGATGCTCAATAAATATTTGCCAAATGAATTGATCGCTTGAGCCCAGCAGTCTAATAATAATTGTTAATATGCTACATATAAAAGATGGTTGATTACATTTACTGAGCTTTGAATCTGACCAGATTAATAAACATAGTTAAGAACTTTCAGAGCCCAGCGAATATTTTTAACTGAAATTTTTGTTCAGATAGTTTTAGATTCACATGCAGTTTTAAGAACTAGTACAGAGAGATTCCTGAGTACACACTACCCAGTTTCTCTTAATGGCAACATTTTGCAAAACTATAGTATCCTATCCACAACCTGATATTGACATCAATGCAATCTACTCATCTTATTCAGATTTCTCCAGTTTTACTTTTGTGTGTATTTTTGTTCTACATAATTTACCAGTGAGTATTTTTCAATTCTAAAAGGATGACTTCTTACTCCTGAACATTTCTGTGATGTCCAGAATCCATAGTTCTTAAATGTATTTTAAAAAAATCCCAGAATAGGGCCGGGTGCGGTGGCTCATGCCTGTAACCCTAGCACTCTGGGAGGGCAAGGTAGGAGGATTGCTCAAGGTCAGGAGTTAGAGGCCAGCCTGAGCAAGAGCAAGACCCTGTTCTTTACTAAAAATAGAAAGAAATTAGCTGGACAATTAAAAATATATAGAAAAAAAATTAGCTGGGCATGGTGGCACATGCCTGTAGTCGCAGCTACTCGAGAGGCTGAGGCAGGAGGATCGCTTGAGCCCAGGAGTTTGAGGTTGCTGTGAGCTAGGCTGACGCCACAGCAGTCTAGCCCAGGCAAGAGAGCGAGACTCTGTCTCAAAAAAAAAAAAAAAAAAGAGAAATCCCAGAATAGGCTGGGCATGGTAGCTCATGCCTATAATCCAGCACTTTGGGAGGCCCAGGGGAGAGGATTGCTTGAGGCCAGGAGTTTGAGATCAGCCTTAGCAGCATAGTGAGATCCTGTCTCTACAAACATAAAAAACATACCAGGCATGGTATTGCATATCTGTAGTCCCAGCTGAGGCAGAAGGATCACTTGAGCTCAGGAGTTTGAGTTTGGAGAGAATTATGATGACATCACTGCATTTTAGCCCCAGCAACAGAGAGAGAACCTGTCTCAAAAAACAAAACGAGCAAACAAACAAAAAACCACAGAATATTAATGCAGGAATAAAACTTTAATAGATTGTTCTGTGCTGTGCCAGTTCCAAAACTTTAGAATTTCAGAGACTATAAACATTATTTTTGAATTGGGAGGTGAGATAGGAATGCTAACTTTTAATTCTGCCAAGTGAAGACATCTAAAAATTATTTCTGTTTTTAATTTTTCTCATTTCGTCTGGAACTGGTTAAAAACTATGCTATGGGCTGGTCCTGGTTTGTCGACCAGTCCTTAGGAACCCTCAGTCTAATCTAATTGCTTCATATTTTGAGGATCAGAAAATTTAAATATGCAGTCTAATCATTGGTATTGTGTCACAGCATTTTCAAGGAAATACCTGAGAGATGATCTGAACATGCTTCTCATTTTTATAGCTGAATACAACATGGCCCGGAGAAGGATGAGTTCTTTTCAAGGTGACAGCAAAACCCTGTGTAGGTTCCTCATTTTCCTTTCTTGGGTTACCTAGGAGAAATGATTACTGGGTTGATCTAGAAGGAAGTCTAGAGGATGTTTATTCCAGCCTACCGCATAATATAAACATTATTCTCCAGCGTTTCTGGAAAATGATTTATCTGGTTTCTACATACATATGTTCAATGGCGGCGAGATCCCTACTGCATAAATTAGGCTTTATTACACCTGCTGATATATTGTTCTAAGGTCTACAAATGCTTCCCAGTAATTCCGAACTCATAAATAGTAACAATAATATATACTGAGAACTCTGTTCCAGGCCCTGTGCTGTGTACTTGACATATCTCTTTAATCTCTTATCATCTCTTATTGACAATAATACTCTCATTGTCTCTGCTTTCCTAATGAGGGCCTGATTATCAGAGGGTTAGAGTTACTAGCACTAGGCGACAAAGCTAGTATGGGTCATGGGCTTTGTATTAGTTTCTTGGAGCTGCTGTAACCAATTACCACAAACTTGGTGGCTTAAAACAACCTAAATTTATTCTCTTGTAGTTCTGGAGGCCAGAAGTGCAAAATCAAGGTATCTGGCAGGGCCATACTCCCTCAAAAGGCTCTAGGTGACAACTCTGCCTTGCCTCTTCCAGCTTCTGGTGGCTCCAGACATTCTTTGGCTTGCAATTGCATAACTGTCTGCTTCCTGTGGCCTTCTCTTCTGTATCTTCTCCTCCTCTGTCTCAATTTCTCCATTGGTCTTCCTCTTCTAAGGACAGTGGTCATTATATTTAGAGCCCACTCAGATAATCCAGGATGATCTCATCTCAAGATCCGTAACTTAATTACATTTGCAAAGACCCCTTTTCCTAAGAAAGTAATATTTGTAGGCTCCAGGGAGTTGATGTAGGCATTTTTTGGGAGGGCCGTCATTCAACCCACTATGGGCTTTGACTCTAGTGCTCTCATTCCAGGATCTGTTCTCAGCTCTGCTACACCGTGTCCTGTGAAGCGCCACAGAGAAAGTTCATTTTCTCTTCCACATGATAAGAAAAGACTGGCTTTCTTGCTCGGTGTTGTATCTCCATTGCCGTGCACAGTGACTTGCATAGAGGAAGTGCCCAGTAAAACAGAGTGGTTTGATCAAAGAATGACCTATCCAATATATGAAAGCAGTTTTCCTGTCACCCATTGCTTTTCTCCAGGCTGAACAGCCTCACGTTCCTCATGTGAAGTTCAGAACCTCAAGCCATTCTAGTTGTCCTCCTGTAAGTATTTTCTAATTTGGTCCATATTCCTCCTAAAATATGCTTTCCAGATTGAACTCTAGATAAGATCTAGAAACAGGTGTAGGGGAAGCAAGATTTGCCCTTTACCTTCCTAAGGTTTTTGCCTGGGCTTGAGAATTAAATTGACACAGATTAATAGGAGGAAAGCATACAAATTTATTTAATGTAAGTTTTTGTGACATGGGAGCTCTTATAAGGAAATGAAGACCCAAAGATACAGTTAGAGTTGAACATCATATACTGAATGGGATAAATAGTGGTAAATTGTGAAAATGTGATAAGACAAAAGGCTGGGGTAGTTAATTGGGTGGAGAAATGACTAGGAGGGTAAGAGTTAGTTTAACAAGGTTGGTTTGTACAGAGTTCTCTTGGTCTCAATTTCCTGTCCTTAATGACAAAAATGTTGCTTTGCTTCTGGTATACAGAGGACATCTTTCTTGTGGGGGTTTTACCTCTTGCCTTCAGGAAGAAAAAGGGGATGGTCAAAGATCCCTTCTTACACCTGCTGGTTTTTTTAAAAAAATTTATAAGTGCCTTTAGCTCAAAAATAATCCTTATGCCAATGTTACATAGTTTGGAGTGGCATGTTCTGCCACCTTTCACAGGGTAGAAAGTTAATTCTGGTGGTTTGTACACTGTATTTATTTAAAGTAGCTGTAGATTGTGTTCATTTTAGTGCCGCTGCTAAAGTCATTGCTGGTAATTAATAGCTAAAGACATTTAAAAATAAACCTCTCCCTGCATTAGTAGCCCTGCTCAGTCATTGAGTTTTTAGGGTCAAATTCAACCCTCATTTATGGAGGGCAATTTTTATTGATTTTGGATTCTGGGGATGGATTTTGAGGTTGGAAAGAAAATAATCCTAACATCACACTCTGGGGTTTAGTAGAAAGGGCGAGCATACTCACGAATATATCCGGTTCCTCTCTTTGTTCCAATTTGTTGATCCCATGGAAAAAATTCATGTGCTGTAAGAGAGGTGAATGATGATCCAAAACAATTTTCTGCAAGAACAAATCAGGATTTTCATGACGAAATATTAGAGAAGAGAGAGATTTTCTTCTTCATTTCCGCCCATTGTGGCATGTAGTTACAGTCTTTTTTTTTTTTTATCACATTTACCAACTGCTTGTGTTAATTTCCATGACTTGTACTCTGAACAAATTTATGCTCTTAGTATTGTATGTGCTGCAAGTTTCACTGCTGTCAAAACATAGTTTTAAAAATAACCCATGGGTTTTAACCAGTACAGTCAAGCTAAATTAGATTTTTTAAAGTAAAATCTACCTTAATATTTAGATCAGCAAGAAAATGTGATTATGATTAACTTTTGCCCTTATGTGGCAAGATAGGACAGAGTTATAGTAATGTTTGAAAATTTGTATTAATTAGTTTTTTTAACTAAGGGTTAAAATAAGGAAAAGATAATAATTCCTAGTGGTAGACTCCATGGCTTCACTTACTCTGCTATACTTTCTACTAATGGTTTCTTTGAATGGAAACATTTTAAGGAGAAAAGGTCTCTGCTTGTTACTCTCCCCTCTCACCTCTTACTTGGCTGCCACTTGAGGCCTGAGCTGAAATGTCTCTTCCATAGGGGAACATTTTTGACCCCTAAGACTTGGTTAATTCTTGTATTACAAGTGCCCTCGTACCTTGCACTTCATTTTTTTGCAGCCTCATTACATTAATCTCAATTGCTTATTAATATTTGTCCTTTATCCTAGACTGTAAACTCTAAGAGGTCAGGGGCTGTGTCTGTTTTCAACGTTCTACTGCTAGTACCTAGCTCTGTGTCCGGCTCATCCTAGATGCTTACTAAACATTTCTTGACTAATTGGCCAGGAGATGAAAAAGTCACTTAAGGGTGTATGGGAACAGTAATTTCAGAATATTTGCATTTGTGTTTGTGTATGTATGGACACTAAGCTAATAGCAATGAATTCTTCTTTTCTCTTCTTTTCTGTGTGTGTGTGCACGCGTATTCGAGTACCGCTGCATCAAATTACTGAAGTAGAAAGAATAGTTGACATTCTGTTTTAAAGTGACCATGTATTTGACCCACTTCTTCTCTGGTAATGTCATCACGATTGTATCTCATCGCTGTAGGTTCTCCGAGGCTGACAGGCGGAACAAGTTGCTTCAGCACACAGTCCTCATCTGTCATACAGAACAGCTTGCGGATTCTTATTATGTGAATGAAATATGGAGAGAAGGATATTTTTCTTCCTAGGCTATCAGGGTAATTGAAAGTAACCGTATCAGGGCATGAGGGGGAAAATGCAGGAAAATAGGCTGCCTTTGTGAAGGGCAACTCATCAGCGCTCAGAACCACAGGTGGAGAGCCTCATCTCCAAATGCAAAGGCTTGGGAAGTGTTTCCTGTTATCAAAAGGCCCGAGATGCTACCAGCACATTTTTTCAATAAGGAAAATGCCTTCGTGCACGTTACCACCCCTCAGCTTTCTGATGAGGTGCCACAACCGTCGTCTTTGGAGGCACCTCCTATGGGACAAAGGCACAGGGCTTTGTGTGTTCCTTAGCCAGGGAAGAAAGCTGTTTTAGTATTCCAGATCAATAAACTGCGGTAGCAAATTGGAAATGTGCTATGAAAAATCATTAAACAGAGAAATTCTACTGTTCCTGAGTTTTGGATCAGAAGAAATAAATAACACTTGACTGCTCTTATAGTTAATATTTTACAAGGTTGGCCCTGGTGAAATGGAATATCAGATAATACTGTATCAATGACACTTTGCCTTCTAAATGGTTTTGTTCCGTAGATAGAAATTGTGCTTTATGGAATTGTTTTAGTTAACAGGAAGCTTTTTATTTAACACTGGTGAAAAGTACTAACGTGGGGATGGAAAGCAAGGCACAATTCAAGTCATGACTTTGTTATATTTTGAGATAGCTTTAAAATCACTTAGTCGAATAAAATTCTAAAGTACTCTAACTGCCAGGTTGCTTTATCTAATTTAGGAAACAGAAGCAAAGGAATCAACAATAACCCTCCATTTACTATTATTAGATTAGCTATTACTGAAACCGCAGAAAGTATATAACCCTTTACTTTGTGTTCACTTGAATTTGGTTATTAAGCTTTGATGGAACTTTCATTTAACCAAATGCCTTTGTTTACAACAATAAGCATGTTAAGTGTTTTGTGTTCTGAATTTGATATGACCATTTTATAATAGTACATGCCTCCCACAAAGGCATGTTAAAGTTACAGATTCTATTCATTTGTGTTCTGTCAAACATTTTCAGTTCAATCTGGTTAGAATCTTGCTTTCCTTCCAACTTTCAAAATACATTTTTTTTTCTATTAAAGCTTCTACTTCTTCAAAAATATAACCAGGCATTAACAAACATGAAACTACTCACAGTAACTCCATAAAAATTGATTTTTCAAAATTAAATAAGCATCTGGTGGTCTGAAAATGTTTTATACCTGATATTTAAAAGATATTTTGACTATTGCCAAAAGGAATCAATTCCTTCATGCTGTTTCCCTCGTGGATGCCGTCATATGCCACCGCGCTGTGTAATGCACGTGCTCTGGAGCAAGGCAGACTTGGATTTGCACCTAAACGCTGCCACTTACGTGCCTGTGACCTTGGACTTTACTTCTTAGGGAGGTCAGTTAATTGTAACTGCCCTTTCCTCAGTGTGTAATAGAGTTCAAAAATAGTACTTACCTCATAGTGTTATGCATGAGAGAGTGCACGTAAGCCCTCAAAGACGTGACTGCTATTACAATCAATGTTTGTGTGGTGTGTGTCCGTTCACACTCTATAGGTCCATGTCAACTTGAGTGAAACCTTACTGATTCTAAATTAGTTTATGATGGTGGAAATGCCATCGTCTTTTCAGTGCTTAATGTTCTGGTATCCGGGCTGTATCCAAAAGTAACATGAAGCATAGTTACTGTTTTGGATCTAGCCAGAGCCACAGCTCAAAGATGAGTCACCATGAAGGTGGCTATTTCAGTTGCTGAGACTGGAACCCATGAACCAAATCCCCTACTCCAAAGATGTATTACTTTTAAAATGGAACTTTATTTCAGTTCTTTTGAATTGATGTAAAAGCTAGAATAAGGAATGCTTTAGATATGTGAACTAGACGTATATGGCCCTTCCAATAAGAAGGGATCCTATAGATCATTTGTTGTCAGTTTTTCACTGACTTTGTTTCCCACATCTACTAAGCTTCTGTCTTTTTTCTTTGCATTTTTCAAATGCAAACCTTTGTCTTTTATATCCACATTTTTGGGATAGTAAAGATGGGTTTGGAGAAATCCTCACTATTTCACCCAGTGCCCTTTAGACCACTAGCCCATAGAGGAGGACTAGGAAGTCAGGCTCGGAGATCTGCTCTCTAACATTACTTCCCAACAAATTTACGTGATTCGTGTGGAGGTAGAATTTTTCTCCTTATCTGTACCATATTCTGTTGGCTTGAATTGTGAGTCACAGAAGAATGAAGACTTCTTTAGCTGTGAAAGTTTCAGCAAGAATAAATGTTAGACCCGTGGTGTTAGTGTAATGCAAAATAAGATAGCATTTAAAGACAGTCTCTGCTTCGGCGTCATATTGACAATGCCCCTCACTTGAGTCAGGGATTGGGGACTTACTGAGATACACCATCTGGCAAAATACGGAAGGCCAGTCTTGTGCCAACTGAAAAAGCTGCATCAGTTCCAACTCTTGTGTACTTTGCACATTGTTGGATGCCTTGCAAAACGTTTATCACTTTTTAATTAGGAAGGGCTAAGGGATTTTCGTACCCAAAGAAAATGTCAGCAACCCAAAGATAGAAAAATTATCCAGTGGATCATAAGGGGCAGTAAGTATTTAACTTTGAGCTTGCACGGGAAATGAGGGCAGTTTCATACTAGGATCTTTTTTGCAAGATGCGAGGGTGGTATGTCCTTGATCTGTCTGGACAGAACCGGAGATCTGGTCTTTCCGTTATCCTGACAGTTTCCGAGCTTGTTTCTTCTGCAGCATGGCCAGGCTTTGAAAGCATATGCCAAGAGATCAACTCTGTTCTGCTTCTTGGCCTATCATGTACACTGTGGCCTGTCATGTTCATTAAAATGAAAATTTGTCGAATGGAATTTGCCCGACTGGCAGAATAGTTTAAATGTCAGATGTTGTTAGGCCTGGATATAAATATTATGTTTCTATTGTTAATTAATTGCAGTGCCTCAGTACCAGTGATCCAAAATCCAATTTAGTCTGCAACAGGCCTGTGGATAAGGGCCAGAGATAATGAATGCAGAGGGAAAAAATGTATTCAGAATTTCCATTGTATCTGTCAATGCCTTCTTAGAAAAACAGCAAATTTTGGTGTGCCACTATAGTTCGAGAGGTGCAAAACAGTGCAGAATTAAGACTCATTGTCTTTTGAAACCTCTCAAATGTTACTTACTATTGAATCTATTCCACTGCTAGCCCTGAGACCATCCCAACATCAAAATTCCTGACATATGCTGCCTGTTCCCTTTCCTTGATTTCCTCCCATCATTTGCACCCCTGAGTCTGTGGTTATGTTCATAGCTCATTTCAGAGTTGTGGGACTGTGATATCTAGTCCTGTAATCCTCCTTATTTCTCTTCACGGTGTTCACTGTTCTCTCTTTGTCTGGCTATCAACCTTTCCTTTCCTTTTCTTTCCATCCTTTGTTTTGGTCCCCAGGCTCAGCAGCCTGTCTATCAAGTCTGCCACTGTTTGTTAAGATCGTTTTGCTTCCAAATTGAGCTGGTAGCTGAATATCACTCAGGATAATGCTGCTAGAACTGTCTGCATTAGAAAAGGGAGCAGAAATCTTGCCACTGGTGCTCAGACCTCAGAACTGACTGTTGTTGCAAAGCCATAAGCCAGCAGGCATTTGTGACAGCCATTCTCAACCAATATTTTGTTGAATACTTGCTGTGAGCATGGCGTCTTACCCGGCCACCTCCCTGGTGGTGGGTGTTCCAGGCAGAGGAGGACTAATTAAGACTTTGGAAGGCAGGACTAATGTGTTCCAGTGGTCAGGGACCCTCATTTAATTCCTGGCATCCTGGTCCATGCCAACCTCGTTCTGCCCCTGCGATTATGCCAGCCAAGAAGCGGAGAAGGGAAGATGAACTTTGGTCTGCTCTGAGTTTCCCTGTCCAGCAGTGTCTGTCAGATTAAAAATGAGAGGGAAGGAGGCCAGAGAATCTTCCAGATGGAGAGTTCAGAGGAGGGCACAACCAGACTCCCTCTCCACAGTGACGTCGCTGGGCCATCCGAGCACTGGGCCAGGAGCCAGGAGCACAGGCTGCTGCCTGACCCTGCAGTGCAGTGGGGGCCTGGTAGAACGGTCACCCTTAGCTCAGGGTGGGAGCAGATTCAAAGCAGGCACACTCAGGCCACATGGTGGAGGCAGAGCATTTACCCCCGGGGCTGGGTCAGTCTGGTTGGAAGTTGGGCCCCCCATTCCAGACTCCTCTTATGGGTGCTTTCCCCAGGTCACATGGGGGTAGAGGTGGCAACGGCAGAAACCAAATGGGGCGTTGGTGTTCTCCAACTTCTCTGTTTTCTTCCTTTAGGATGAGGCAGCCATGCAAGGAAGGTGACCTTAGTTAGGCTGGAGGCAGCAGTAACAGCGGTGGCCCTGCGTCCTTGGATGGACTCGCGTGTGGGCAGCATTTCCAGGCAGCAGGAGTTTCGTGAGGCCACAGTGCACTGACAGTCACTATCCATGCCTCTTGGCAGCACAACTTGATAACTGGTTTCTGCATTCATCGAACAGTGTCCAGTGCAGATCTCTAGGAGCAGGATTTTGCTCAAATGAGAACTTGTTTTTAGACTAAGCCTACCCGAGGCCTATGTAATGATGGAAAGATAACGATTGAGATTAAACACTGAATGTCTGGTTTGACCTTCCTCAAAAATGGATTATTTTAACATTGTATCTGTGTAGCCTCAGTTTCTCCCTAAGACGAACCTCTTTTTCTCAAATTCAGGCTATTAGAGTTTGGGGAGGGCCTGTGCTATTGGGAGCAGAGCTGTTTGACTTCAAATGTCATCCCGTTCTGAGAAAACATACTGGGGCCCTGCTAGGGCATCCCTGTGCAAATGCCACCTCGTCAGAGTGTCTTCCCTGGGATTAGACTAGCCACGGTGCTTTCCAGTCCCGTCTGGGTGGTCAGACAATTCGCTGACTCCCCGCTGCCAGAACACCAACCCAGCCGGGTCCGGCTCCCCAAGATTTCGTGAAATTTGATTCATCTGTAACTCCATGAATTTTCAAATGCTAATGATTGGCTGATTGGTATTCTATTCCTCAGATGTCACCTAATGATTTTCCAGAGCTTGTGCTGCTTGGCAAATTTACTTTTTCGATTCATGGCAAATATGACAGCATTGAACAGGTGTGGCAGGGGTGTGGTGTGGTGTGTGCATATGTGCATGTGTGTGTGTGCCTCAGGCCACAGAAGGAGAGACTTCAGTAGAGAGAGATCTTTTCATTTTATGAAAGCCTTGAGTAAAAATTAAGAGAAAGAATGAAAAATAAGAACAAGACCCCCAAACTAACATTAGCTTAAGAATTCCCAATCAGTGGCCGGGTGTGGTGGCTCATGTCTGTAATCCTAGCTCTCTGGGAGGCCTAGGTGGACAGATTGTTTGAGCTCAGGAGTTCGAAACCAGTCTGAGCAAGAGCGAGACCCTGTCTCTACTAAAAATAGAAAGAAATTAATTAGACAACTAAAAATATATAGAAAAAACTAGCCGGACATGGTGGTGCATGCCTGTAGTCCCAGCTACTTGGGAGGCTGAGGCAGGAGGATCGCTTGAGCCCAGGTGTTTGAGGTTGCTGTGAGCTAAGACGACGCCACGGCACTCTAGCCCAGGCAACACAGTGAGGCTCTGTCTCAAAAAAAAAAAAAAAAAAGAATTCCCAATCAGTTTTCACTTTTAGCAGTAATGCAAATTTATCATATTCTTTTATCAAGCAAATTTTATTGAGTATACGTCAGTGCCAGACACTGCCCTAGAGGATGTAGATTCAATATAGAATAAGACAGATGTGGTCTGTATTACTATTGAACTTATGGTCTAATAGAAAGATTTTCATGTACACGTTGACTGTATTGATCAGTTTTCCAGGTAAATAACAAAAGTGAGAATTATTCTGGTCACCCTTCCCTGCCCCTGAACTCTAAATATTGATATATCTGAGTTTCACAAATTCTGATAATACTCTATAAGAAACAGATACATATAAATTGAAATAAAAATTCTAGGACTATATCTGAGATGTGTCAGGTTTTTGGAGTCTTCTCTGATGTTTCTTGTGAGGGTTTAAATTAGTATGCAGATATTCAAATAATTCCATGTGTTTAAAATATTAATTTATCATCAGGTAGTTTAACCAACTGGCTGTTTTTTTACCGATATGTAGAAAAAGTTTTTAGAAAGAGGTTTAAGAATTTTTTCTTAGTTGAAAATTGACTATCATTTGAAAGAATGTTGCCATAATTTGTCTGCAATAACAGCTCACTGGATGTAGCATAAAAATGAAAACGAGGGCTGAATTTATTCAGTGTCTTTATTCTTGCATCTGAAGGGACAGACTCTTTCCTAGGTATGTAAATAATTGTTAAAGACTTAAAGGTTAATAACCAATCCCTTAACATGGCGGCTAAGTCAGATGAGGGCTGCAGAATGCAATGATGGAAACAAATCCCTGGTTCCAGGCAACGTTGCTTTAAGTGAGGTACAGTTGGAAGGTTCTCAGATAGGTTCCAATTGGGAGAAGGTGAATTGTCATCAAAGAAGGTTTCTGTATTTGGGAAAGATGTTTGTTTAAATCAGACCAATTTTAAGGGAGCTCTGGGGGCTGGATCATGGATTGAGAAGCTTAGGGTTTGTAAAGATTTTCTGGAAGGCTATACTCTGAAAAACCACCAAGATAAACCAGTGTGTTATTGGCCTATACTGCTCTGTTCCCATGTTGATTTCTTTTAGGAGCAGCTGAAGCACAAACCTATTTGAATTCATTTAAATCGAATTTATGTCTTTCAGGAGGTCATATGAAGGATACACGGATTGTCTGCTCTAGAACAAAATGTGGATGAGTTTGGCATGAGAAGGGCAGAAAGTGATATAATATCATAGTTGTAGGTGAAAATGTTTTCTTGGCCTGTAGAAGTTTAGGTCCTTAGATTTTCAGGTCAAGGAAAACATTGGAAAGAGAAGGCTAATTTGAGGGGCTGTTCATGACTTTTGTCTAGTCATATGTACTCTAGAGCAGCAATCCCCAACCTTTTTGGCACCAGAGACCAGTTTCATGAAAGACAATTTTTCCATTGATCGGTTGGGGGGTGGGGGTTGCCAGGAGGAAGGGGGATGGTTTCAGGATGATTCAAGAGCATTACATTTATTGTGCAGTCAAACCTCTCTGCAAATGATAATCTGTATTTGCAGCCACTCCCCAGCGCTAGCATCACTGCCTCAGCTCCACTCAGATCATCAGGCATTATATTCTCATAAGGAGTTTATAACCTAGATCCCTCATATTTGCAGGTTACAGTAGGGTTCAAGCTCCCATGAGAGTCAAATGCCGCTGCTGATCTGAAATGGGGCAGAGCTTACGTGGTGATTCCAGTGATGAGAAGCGGCTGTAAATACAGATGAAGCTTCACTCACTCATCCGCTGCTCACCTCCTGCTGTGTAGCCCGGTTCTTAATAGGTTGCGGACCAGTTCCCGTGGACCAGTACCAGTACCCAGAGGTTGGAGACTGCAGCTCTAGTGCAAGAGCTTTTAGGACCTGACTTGCTCCCACTTTGGATAACTAGCATATACAAACACACATATACATACATACACGAATTTTCAGGCACCAAAATGTACACAAAGACTATATAATCTGCTTGTGTTCATTTATTCAACAAGTACAATCAATGATGGGCCACATGTAGGACTGTGGTACCATAATATTATAATACTGTATTACCACTGTATCTTTTCTATGTTTAGATGTGTTTAGACACACAAATTTTTACCCCTGTGTTACAATTGCCTGCAATGTTCAGTACAGTCACACGCTATGCAGGTTTGTTTGTGTCCTGGGAGCAACAGGCTATACTATATAGGCTAGGTGTGTAGTAGGCTGTGCCATCTAGCTTGTGTAAGTGCATTCTGTGATGTTCATACAAAGACGAAATTGCCTAAGGGCGCATTTCTCAGGACATACCCTCATTGTTAAACGACATTTGAATGTATTTATTGAATGACTGTTGGGTGCTGGGGTAGAATCTGGGGCTTGCAATGTGTGGAGTTGGCTTGAACGATAAAGGCCAATGTTTTAAAGAGTTTAGATTCTAATTAAGATAAGAAAACATAAACAAATGAGAATGTAATAGCATGGGTGGCTATCGTAAGACATTATATAATCAAGGTGAGAGCAAAGCTCTGTTTAAGACCAGCCCCACCACCTGTACCTTTCACCCTTCTCGGGAACCTTCAGTACTCCTGGTTATCCTTTACATTCAGCCTCTGTGTCTTAAATGGATCTTCTCATCACCTTGACACGTGCCTGGGTTTTATCTGTTTGAAAACTCCACAAATCCTGTTCCAGACCTTTGCCTTCCTGCAATACACTCTCCTTCCTCCCCTTCACAGCCACGCCTATTTAGGATTGTCCTTATTCATTGTCTCTAGTGATTTCTACTTCCGTCTTAACCAACTCCAAACGGAATTCCGTCTCCACCAGTTCACAAAACAGTTTTCTTGTTGAGTTCTTCGATGACGTTCACATCAGGCATTTTTAGTCCTTGTAACTTGACTTTTCTGTGAAACTTGAGGCTTTTATTTGACTTCTCTGGTAACTATTTGCTCTCTGATGTAGGATTCATCCTTCTCGACACAACTGTTAAATGGTGAACTTCCTCAAGGCTCAGTCTTAGCTCCTTTTCTCTTTCTACTCTATACAGTACCGTCTCCCTGGTCAGTCACATTCGTACTCACACTGCCATCACTTTCTCTTCGCAGACAACTCACCACTCTCAGACCTTGTCTTTGAGCTACAGACCCGCATATCCAACCGCTCACCTGAACATTTTCCTTTAGATGTCCCTATGGCACCTCAAATCCAACATGTTCACAACCAAACTAGTGATCTTTTTTGTCTCGAGATGTGGACCCTAATGTTCACATCTGGAGATAAAGTTCAGTCAATGTCCTTGTCTGATTCCAACTCAGAAAGAGAAACTGTCATAAAGATTGTAATTTTCAATATTTTAAATATCTTATTTCATAATCGTTTCCAACTTTAATGCACTGTGATAAAAAACTTGTATTTGCTATTTGTTTAGACTACCTTCATGGTCTAATATATGGTTAATTTTTGCTTATGTTTCACGTGTGCTTATAAAGAACACTGTGGCAGATTGCATTTTCCAAAGGTGGCCACACCAACACATTTATCCAGTCCTATGTGCTCTTCTTACTATGTGACTCACATGCCTCTGACTGAGCAGGAAGGGTATTCGTTCTCTTCCTTGGAGTCAGGATGGGATTTGTGACTGCCCTGACCAGTGGAGTGCAGTGTGAATGGTGTTATGTGACTTTTGAGTGTAGATCATTAAAAAATACAACTTCTGCCTGGCTCTCTTTTGGAACTCTTGCCTTTGGAACCCAGCCACCATGTTGTGAGGAGACTCAAGCCAGGTGAAGAGGCCACATGTAGGTATTCCAGCTGATAGCCCTAGCTGTGCTCTCAGCTAACAGTCAGCAAACAACCAGCAGATATGTGGGAGAATGAGTCGTCCAATGATTCCAGCTCCTAACTTTCAAGTCTTTCAGCTGAGGCCTCAGGCCTTGCAGCATGTCAGAATTCCTGATCCATAGAAACCATGAGAGATAATAAATTATTATTTTTAACTGGCTAATTTTTGGGTAATGTGTAGCAATAGATAACTAAAATAAATACTTGTTCTCTTATTATTGCCAACTTCAGTTTTACCTAATAGTAACTTATTTCATCAGCTTTCTTTTGGTTCCTATTTTTTTCGTGTACACTTTTTCATACTTTTGTTTTCAAAACTTCTTTATGTTTTAGATGTGTTTCTTATAAACATCCCATAGGAAAATTTTTTAAAAATCCATTTTGATAAAATTTTATTTAAACACATGCGCTTAATCTGTTTACTCTGATGATCGATATATTTGAACTATTTTCAATATTTTCTTTTGTATTTTCTATTCACTATGTTTTCCTTTGCTTCTTCCTCTTCTTTTTTTTTTTTTGAGACAGAGTCTCGTTCTGTTGCTCAGGCTAGAGTGCCGTGGCCTCAGCCTAGCTCACAGCAACCTCAAATTCCTGGGCTCAAGCGATCCTCCTGCCTCAGCCTCCCGAATAGCTGGGACTACAGGCAAGTGCCACTGTGCCTGGCTAATTTTTTCTATGTATTTTTAGTTGTCCGATTACTTTCTTTCTATTTTTAGTAGAGACGGGGTCTCAGTCTTGCTTAGGCTGGTCTCGAACTCCTGAGCTCAAACTATCTGCCCGCCTTGGCCTAGGAGTGCTAGGATTACAGGCGTGAGCCACCGCATCCGGCCGATTATATTTTCGTATTAGATTTTTTCTCTTTCTTT
>CAUYSK010011730.1:0-14287 GCA_963575035.1 Avahi laniger | reverse complement strand
CCTTTAATTTTCCCTAAGATATTTAACTACATTACTTTTAAAATAAATAACCTATGATATTATGAATCCCCTGTGTTAGTTGAAAGTAACATAGGCTGGGTGTAGTGGCTCACTCCTATAATTTTAGCATTCTGGGAGGCTTAGGCGGGAGGATCGCTTGAGTTCAGGAGTTCGAGACCATTCTGAGAATGAGTGAGACCCCGTCTCTACTAAAAATAGAAACAAAAAATTAGCCAGGCACATTGGCGCATGCCTGTAGTCCCAGCTACTCGGGAGGCTGAGGCAGGAGGATCACTTGAGCCCAGGAGTTTGAGGTTGCTGGGAGCTAGGCTGACGCCACGGCACTCACTCTAGCCCGGGCAACAGAGCGAGACTCTGTCCCTAAAAAAAGAAAGTAACATGAACTTCATAATCAGCCATAGATACTAGTTTTAACTTTTTCATCCACTTCTTCTATTTTTAATGCTGTGAAATTTGCTGCTTACAGCTTCATTTTAATTCATTTCATTTGATGTTGTCCCAGTGGTCTCAGATCTAGAACGGTACATGCATGCCAATGGGCTCGTGCTGAACTTGGAAACCAGCCGCAGTAGATTCCATTTCAGCGTCTGCTTTATCATGTGACTCTCAGCTTTTCAAAATACGTGGACACATTGCCTTTTTGCTCCTTAAGTTTAGAAAACTGTGATTCCATTCTTGATTATTCAGAAATCTGCTCAGTTCTCTGTTTACTGTACAGTCCTTTGGTAATGAATTACTTTGCGTTCATTGCCTAGCGGGGAGCTTTTTCATGAGTTGTTTGATTTAACCCTCACCATCCCTGAAGTTTGATGGCTCT
This sequence comes from Avahi laniger, assembly GCA_963575035.1. Classification (NCBI taxonomy): domain Eukaryota; kingdom Metazoa; phylum Chordata; class Mammalia; order Primates; family Indriidae; genus Avahi; species Avahi laniger. The sequence goes on along the minus strand of CAUYSK010011730.1, from coordinate 13,449 downwards.
CTTTTTATAAAGAAGTTAGGAGCACTAAATTTCAAATCCTTAGCCATTTAACTCTGAAACCTGTTTTTTTCCCCCTACTATACCAATTTTTTAAATACCTGCTATACCTACATTTATTATAAATCTCCTGTGTGGAGAATAGCATGAATTCCATAATGAGCCATACATACTAGTTTTAACTTTCTCCCTCTTTATTCTATTTTTAATGTTCTTTTAAAAACAATTTGCACCCGTGTTCTCCACAGCTGTGTAGTTTTAGTAACAAGGTGGGCATGTTTCGTGCCTAACTGAAGACTTCTTATTCAAAACCACCATTCGTTCTAAAAATTGCTGACTTTTGCCAATTGAAGAGGTTAGGAGAGTCAAAAGGGCATATGGGCAAACTTATTAAAATATTTAATAAAGATAATCATGCTTTTTCCTACCTGCGATTCGTGGTATTTGGGTTGCGCTGGGAGGAGGGCGGGAGGGATGAGCAGGGCAGAGGCAGAAACGAAAGTCCCAGCCTTGATCCTGTCCGGCACTTACCTGCTAAAAATTTATTTTAAGATGTACCTTTAATCAATCCCTTATACAAATATTTCTCCCATCTCAACACCCAAATAATACCTGACCTTAAAGGAATCTTATGCATTTTACAACTTTTTATTGGGTACACAAAAACGATGGCCCCTTGTCGGGCACGACAACTCAATTTTGCCCTGAAATTGGGCCATTAGTCTCCCTTCTGGGCACTTTTAGGACCACAGAGGAAGAAAATGTTTTATTTCTGAAACTGGGACATTCCTTCAGGGGCGACTAAGTGTATCTCAACACTGCCCTGTTTTGGGGGTAGAGGGGAAAAAGCTGTGTTATTTTTTTTTACCAGGAACAATGTGCCTTTTGGTTCACACATAAACACTCTTCTAAAGAGCATGTCAGTGATGGGCGTGCAGTCGTGAGCGTAGCTGGTGGGTGGGCTACGTCCATCCCTTTCCTGAGGAAGGGCGTGCAGGGCTGGTTCCCGACATGATTGGCAAGTGGCGCAGCCCACTGCCCTGTCCCATCAGTCAGCCACTAGTGTACTGCGCCCTCAGAGCTTTTGCAGGAAATCATGTTTGACAAGAAGGTACTGTGTGCTAATCTTTTCTCCACCCTTCACGATCTTCCTGCCTTGTTAGAATATCGAATGCAGATCTAGATTATGTGTGACAAAGATGCATGGCCACATAATAGTGATTTCCTTCTCTCCTGCCTCCCTGCCCCGAAATTCACAAGAGCAGGGTATACAGTTGATTCACAAGAGCAGGGTATATAGTTGATGTAAGTGAAGGCAGAAGCCACAAAGGAGATATGTTTCCATGTGCAGTAGTTTGGGGAAAGCAATAAAAAAGGAATGATGCAGTCTTCTTTCTGCCCAAAAGATGGTCCTACTGGGGTTTCTTGAAGCTCCTCTTAGTTCTGTTACGGTCACACTAAGCCCTACCTGATCGCTTTATTACCTAACCCTTTTCTGACCAAAAAGCCTTTATGTCATCTCCACACGTTTTCCATATTTTTGTGGATTGAATTATTTGGGATATTCCACTCGGAAAACCGTCAGCAATCTTCCCCTTAAAAGCCTCCACCCACGGGAGGGGTCTCCTTATTCATAATTCAATCAGTTGAATACCACGTGGAATATCTTTCCATCAGCTTCCTGGTGCATTGTGTATATATGGCTTACAAACCACTGTTGGAATGGAGCTTAGAAAATCATGTAAGCTGGTGACGTACTGCCCTTAAGATAAGTGCAGTCATCGTTCACTATTAGATTATATCACTCCATTGATATAAAATTTACCAGTATATCGGCCGGGCATGGTGGCTCACGCCTGTAATCCTAGTACTCTGGGAGGCCAAGGCGGGCGGATTGTTTTGAGCTCAGGAGTTCGATACCAGCCCAAGCAAGAGCAAGACCCCGTCTCTACTAAAAAATAGAAAGAAATTAATCGGACAACTAAAAACATACAGAAAAAATTAGCGGGGCATGGTGGCGCATGCCTGTAGTCCCAGCTACCCGGGAGGCTGAGGCAGGAGGATCGCTTGAGCCCAGGAGTTTGAGGTTGCTGTGAGCTAGGCTGAAGCCACGGCACTCTAACCCGGGCAAAAGAGTAAGACTCTGTCTCAAAAAAAAAAAACAAAAAACAAACTATAAACCCAGCCATCACAAAAATGATATGTGTTTGTGTGTTTTTGATAAGTTGGTGTAATAAAAACAGTTAAATCTCCTGAGTTAATGGCAAAATTACCCCTGTGTTTAAGATTCTTGCTTAGGTAAAAAGTAGGCATGCCTAAACAAAAATAAGTGTTGGTATTAGAATAAATAAAACTCTAAGTAAATGATAACACAAAAACAGAAACTTATGGTCAAAGGTTTGTGAAGATATTTTGGTTTTGGTGTCTTCAGTCTAGCTGTAGAAGCAGTTTCTTCCCACTTACTGTATGTGGAAAGGTACCCATAAAATCTGTTTAAATCAAATTGGAGGCTTCCTTTTGGTCTGGCTCCCTCTTGATTTGTTCTGAGTACTGGTTGCAAGCCAGCCTGTTATGTGTACATTGTGTTGCCATAGCAAAGGCCTTTGGCTAAGAAAAATTTTAAAAGAATCCTTGAACTGTTAATTTTTATATAGTAATTATTCTTAGAATCCAAAGAGACTCTCAAAACAATCTTATGCTTTTGGAAGTCTTACATGTACTCAAATTTATACTTAAGTAGAAAAGTGGTTTGAGACCATTGAAATTGTTTTTAAAATAGCTTGATCTTGATCCTTATGTAACAATGTTATGACTTTGTGTCATTATTTCAGATGCCAAGGATTGATGTTGGAGGTTTATTCAGTCTATAATCAGGTGATGACATGTCAATAAATTTTATTTTGGGGTATTGGTATTTTAGAAAGATCTAATTAGTTAACATCTTTAAGCAGAATGTGTTCTAAAACTTCTACTGTATTTATAGAACTTAAAGATGTTACATTATTCAGAATAGCAAGTCTTACTAGAATACTTACGGTTGTTATCTTGGTAGGTTTTTTTAAGTTTAAAAGTAATAATTAAAACTATATTGTGATTGTTTCTTGGTCTATGTTTTAACATTCTCTTCCTTCTCTTTTCCCTCAATTTTGTTTAGGAAAATATGTTTAAATATTGAATTTGTTTAGACATTGAATGACTTTGTTGAGGGCACAGTTAACCAAGTTGGTTGGATATCTGATATTCACAGGCTATAAAAATGGCTAACAGAAAATAACTTGAAATGATAACTAGGATCTAAGTATTTTGCCTCCCAGCTGTACTGGTGCTAAAATTATGGGCTTTCTTCACACTGTTTCTTTAAGGGGCTCCACCCTAAAACCAGTAATCTAATTAAGAAACAAGCTAAATTGAAAAGATCACCTATCAAACTAAATCAGCCTATTGATCAGTTGGCTATTTTAAAGCTCTTTGTAAGAGAAATTTTACCTCTATACAAAGAAAATCTCCATTTGTAAGGGCACCTCCCTCTCTGCATCTACCCTACTGCAGATGGGATCTTGGGAAAACTGGCAGAAATTAATTTGATGTTTTCCTGAAAGCTTTTGCAAGCAACTCTAATCCAACGTGCTTTATTTTCAAGGAGATTCCATGGAAAAAACTCTGGTAAGTACAGGTTTCTGATAACTTTAAGATCATACCATTGAACTGGGTAAGAATTTCCAGAAATCTGTTGAAGGGACTGATCGATTCATAAAACTGCTAACCCAATAACAAACAGAACAAGAATTAATCACTTGGGACTAAGTGAACTGATGAGGATGATCATAATTTTTATGACTTTTTATTTAAAACATTGCTGGGGGCCAGGCACAGTGGCTCACGCCTGTAATCCTAGCACTCTAGGAGGCCGAGGCAGGCGGATTTTTTGAGCTCAGGAGTTCGAAACCAGCCTTAGTAAGAGTGAGACCCCGTCTCTACTAAAAATAGGAAGAAATTAATTGGACAACTAAAAATATATAGAAAAAATTACCTGAGCATGGTGGCACATGCCTGTAGTCCCAACTACTCGGGAGGCTGAGGCAGAAGGATCACTTGAGCCCAGGAGTTTGAGGTTGCTGTGAGCTAGGCTGACACCACGGCACTCTAGCCCGGGCAAAAGAGTGAGACTCTGTCTCAAAAACAATAAAAATAAAAAATAAATAAAACATTGCTGGGGCTGGGCACAGTGGCTTGTGCCTATAATTCCAGCACTTTGGGAATCCAATATGAGAGGATTGCTTGAGGCCAGGAGTTCAAGACCTGCCTAAGCAACATAGTGAGATCCTGTCTTGACAAAAGAAAAGAAAAATTAACAGATCATGGTAGTGCATACCTATAGACCCAGTTATTTGAGAGGCTGAGGCAGGAGGATTGCTTTAGCCCAGGAGTTCGAGGTTGCAGGGAGGTATGATCACACTCCTGCACTTCAGCTTGGATGTCAGAGCAAGACTCTGCCTCTAAAAATAAACAAAAAAAAATTTAAAAATAAATAAATACGTAAAAACATTGCTGGTTCTTTAGTGTTTTGTTTTCCAAACACTTTTTTGTTTTTTAGAGACAGGATCTCACTGTCACACAGACTGGAGTGCAGTGGTGTGATCATAGCTCACTGTAACCTTGAACTCCTGGGCTCAAGCAATCCTCCTGCCTCAGCCACCTGAGTAGCTAGGACTATAGGTGCACACCACCATGCCCGGCAAATTGTTTTACTTTTTGTAAAGATGGGGTCTTACTATGTTGCCAGGCTTGTCTTGAACTCCTGGCCTCAAGTGATCCTCCTGCCTGGGCCTCCCAATGTGCTAGTATTATAGGTGTGAGCTACCATAACTGGCCCCTTTTTTCTTAAGCTACCTATAACTTACAGCAGTTTGGTAGATGAAAATCGAAACATTTATCGTTTTCTTCCAACCTCATTCCTCCAGCATTCAGAAACTCTTATTTTCATGGCAATATAGTTATTTGCATAAATTATTAAAAATCTATGCTTCTTGTACAGGACACAATTGGAAACATTAGTTATATTACCAAGGCTTTCACTGGAATGTTGTATTTGAGAATGATGTATGTAGAATCAGATATGACTAGACAGTTATAAGGAACTAAGTTTGACTTTGTGGAGCCAATAAAGCCCCTTGGGGAAAAAAATCATCCTTGTACCTTGCGTACATGGTTGTCTTACATGGTGTCTTACGGATGAGTAAAGCTAGTCACTTCCTGGCAGGCTCAAGAACTTCAGGATACTTTGGGGACCTTGATAAGGAATTCAGCCAAATTTATACATATTATAGGCAAAATCTGATGAAGAGTCCTTAGCTTGGCTGTCTAGCCAGGAGGAACATTTTTTTTTTTTTGAGACAGAATCTCACTCTGTTGCCCAGGCTAGAGTGCTGTGGCATCAGCCTAGCTCACAGCAACCTCAAACTCCTGGGCTCAAGCGATCCTCCTGCCTCAGCTTCCCGGGTAGCTGGAACTACAGGCGTGCGCCACCTTGCCCGGCTAATTTTTTTCTATATATTTTTAGTTGTCCAGCTAATTTCTTTCTATTTTTAGTAGAGCTGGTTTCGAACTCCTGAGCTCAAACCATCCTCTCGCCTCGGCCTCCCAGAATGCTAGGATTACAGGTGTGAGCCACCGCGCCCAGCCCCAGGAGGAGCTCTTAAAAGTACACCCTGAGATTCCCTATGAAAAGTTCCGGCAAAACAGACTTAAAAAGAGCTTATATAATCAATCATTATTCTTGCTGCACTTATATAAATAAGTAGACCAAATATAATGATTCTAAAGTTATTTTGCAAACAAATTAGTCTCACTGTGATTATCTGTAATAGAAATGGAGTGACTGTGGAGAGAAAAATTGTTTCAAGAGAAAATTATAGTGTGCCATTATTAGATTCTAGTCCGGTTCATTAACTTTGAGGTTTGTTACCTACCTGCAAATGAGATTGGATCCTGAATTCTTCTAGTTTCCTCCAGTATCTGGTTGTGACTCCCCAGATGAAGATTTCTGATTTTTCTCCCACCCTTTTGACTTGGCATCACTAAAAACAAAAGCTGCCCTTTTCCCAAAGCTGTGCAAGGTGAAGGTGGATGACTTGATAAGAACTTCAGAGAAATCCCAACAGCTTGTGTATGGACGGCCTTTGTGTCTGTTGCTGTGTGGGCCACTCAGAAAGTTCACCCAAACACCAGGAAATAACACCAGGGATATTCACATGCTTCCAGCCCAGTATCTGTGAATAGGAATCTTCTCTATTAGCTGCCCTCTGGACTTAGAAACTGGGTCTATAATCTGTTCTAATCATTATCTTTGTTTTTCTTTTGTTTCCATAGGAATGCCTCTTTGGGGGGATTGGAGGCCCAACCTGAAGTTGACCACCTGCACACACAAAACCCCAGCTTTCATGCCCCAATAGGGGGGAAGCTGCGGCAAGTTCTCAAGACACAAAATGAGGCAAACAGGGAAAAAATGGCAGGCCCTAGGAGGAAAAGGATCCATAACCAATGGGTACCTCAAAACCAAATTTTAACCAGAATCGTGATCCAAATGAATGTTTTTCTCCTGCTACTCTGAATTTGGAAAGGAAAGGACAAGGGTAAGTTTTTCTCTTCCTCTCTTGACTGAGTACTGCAGATAGAGATCTAAAAGACTAACATGGTGAGAATTCTTCCCTTCTGCTGGCTCTGTCAGTTTTCCCGGACTCTCATCTGTGGCTCTGGAGCAAGTGGGGTGTCTCAGCTGTCCCTTGTTGGATACCAGAAACTATAGGGGAAAAATATCTTTCCTCTATTCAGCTTAGGTTCCTGGCTGAGGCCTCTATAATAAAAGGCAGATTAACAAGAGGAAAGCATACAAATTTGTTTAACATTAGTTTTACATGACATGAGAGCCTTCAGAAGGAAATGAAGACCCAAGGAATTGGTTAAATCTGTGTTTTTGTTTTTTTGTTTTTCGAGACAGAGTCTCTCTCTGTCACCCCGTAGAGTACAGTGTCATCATTGTAGCTCACAGCAACCTCAAACTTCTGGGCCCAAGCAATCCTCCTGCCTCAGCCTCCCAAGTAGCTGGAACTACAGGCGTACGACATCACACTCAGCTAGTTTTTTCTATTTTTAGTAGAGACGGGGGTCTCACTCTTGCTCAGGTTGGTCTCAAATTCCCGAGAACAAGCAATTCTCCCACCATGGCCTCCCAGAGTGCTAGGATTATAGGCATGAGCCACAGCACCTGGCCAAACCTGTGTATTTTTATGCTAGGTTTGATGAAGAATGCATAGTAGTAGAGAAATAAGATAGGGAAAAGGGGTGTGATCTAATGGTGTAATAACAAACTGGGGGACACTTAGCAAGGCCTGTTCATTTACGTTCCTCTCTGAGTCCCTTCATCTTGGGATATAAGGATGTATGTTTCCTCCCGGAGGGCACCTCTCACGTTTGGGTCTCACGACTTGCTTCAGGGGAGAAGGGTGAGGGAAGGTAAGAGTGACCTTTCTGTTTCTGTCATTTTCTGTTTCTTCAGGTTTTGGTGTGGTGTGTCCTGAGCCCCACCAAATGTTATAAGCAGGTTTTACAAGGATACAAAACAAAAATGAGTAGACCTGAGATTCAAGCCTGGATTTCCTGATTCTTGTGATTCCTAAGACTGATCTCCGCCTCCAGCTCTGAACCCAGACCCTGTCCAGGACAGGCCGGCAGCTTCTGCTCTTGCAATCCAGGTCTGTGCAGCCTTGGCAGGATCCTCTCTCTGTCCAGCATCAGCCCAGGACTGGACCATGTGCGATGACTGGATCCTAAACCGTGGCACTTCTGGAAAGGCCCCCAAAAGGTGATGTGCTCAAGGCAGCAAGAGATTTAGAAGATACAGTGAATTGTCCAAGGCCACACAGCAAAACAGGTCCTCTGCAGAGCAGGGATGAGTGGTGGAAGTGGGAAGACACCAAAAAGAGGTGTGTGACCCCTGATCTTGCAACTTATCCATTGACCCCAGATCTGCAGCTAGAATAGGACTTTCTTGTGGTCACACCCCAGCTCATTCCTCCCAACCGGTCCTCAAGGTTTGAAAGAGCACCATCCTGTTTGCTAGTTCAGCCCTCTCAAAAAAACTGCCTGGCATCTTGCAGCCCCGAAGCTGCAAAGTGAGATCTACACATATATACTGTTCCCAAAACTGGTTGCTGGGATGTCAAAAGGCAAGAGATGGGTTTGAGGCTGTTTCTAGGGAGGGGATCTGTGGTAGGCTGACTAATGGCCCTAGAGATACCCATGTCCTCATTCCTGGAACCTGTGAGTGTGTGCCTTCATATGGCAAAGGGGATTTTACACATGTGACTTAAGGATCTTGACAGGGGATGGGGTGGGGACTATCCTGGATGATCTGAGTGCACCCTAAATATAATCACAAGTGCCCTTATAGGAGGGAAGCGGAAGATCCAATGACAGAGCACAAGAGGTTAGAGTGGTGCAGGGGAGAGGTCAGGAGCCAGGGAACACAGGTGGCCTCCAGAAGCTGGAAGAAGGAAGGAACCAGATTCTTTCCCTGCGGCCTCCAGAAGGATCCAGCCCTGCCAACGCCTTGATTTTGGCCTTGTAAGAGTCATCGTGGACTTCTGACCTCCAGGATGTAAGAGAATAGACTTGTGCTGTTTTAAGCCAACAAGTGGCAGTCATTTGTTACAGGAGCATGGGGAAACCAATGCAGGAGCTTTCCTGGGAGGCACATAGGGACTTGCCTGTGGGTAAGGCCAGCCCAGAAAAGCAGGGCAGGAGAAAGGTGCCTCAGGCCAAGGCATCCTTGGAATCTCAGCGGAGGCCCACACAGGAGGCCCCTCTCTGTTCACTGCTGTGTTCAAGGCCCCCTGGCATACTCCCTTTGCACTGCATAATCTACAGCTCCCATACCTGCCCGGGGGCCTCCTCATGCCCCTCCTCTCCTCTCCCCTGGAATGCTCTCCCCAGCCTCTCTGTCTTCTTGGCCTCTATGAGAGAGCTCCTCATTTCTCCTCTAACCACAGGCTGCTCAAAACTCAGAATCCGATTTCATTCTTCTTGGGTTTATAGCAGGTAAGAAAACAGTATGTACCATCCTTAACAGGCAGCACTGGCATCCTGATTGGGGGTGGGGATTGTCTCGGTTTAGGAAAACATCCTTAGGGCCATCTGGTTGTGAGGAGGGAAGCCCTGGCCAGGACCTGAAGGGAGGAACTGGAGAAAGCGAGGCCTCAATTACTTTCCACAAGACACGGCAGCGTGGGGTGCAGACAGCGGGCAGGGGAGGGGCACTTGCTCATGACAGGGAAGGGACAGAGAGTCCCAGTGACAGGCAGGAGCCAGGCTGGTAGACGCAGAGCAGGGGCTTTTAAACACAGGATGTCCACGTCTTCAGTTGTTTGTGTAACTCTCCTCCACTTCTTTCGGTTCTTCAGTAAAGTCTGGTAAGACCAAAACAGCCTGCGTGTGAATGTGTCTTTTTGCTTTTGCTTTTGCCTTTGTTTTAAAGGAAGCCAAGGACACGGGGAGGCTGCCATGTGAAGATGAGGGCAGAGGTCACGCTGACGCCAGTGAACACCAGAAGCTAGGACAGAGGCACAGAACAGATTCTATTTCACAGCCCTCAGAAGGAACCAACCTGCTGACACCTTCATCTCAAACTTCAAGCCTCCGGAACTGTGAGACGATACATTTCTGTTGCTTAAAAAAAAATAATAAAATAAAATAAACCAAGGAGAGGGGCTGAGTTCTATGGTGTGCACAGGGTAGGGTGAGCACTTTGGGATGGAGAGATGATCTGTAAACTGCTCCTGTTCAGGTGAGCTCGGAGCTGGAGGTGAGCACAACACTCAACACTTTTCTAGGTACTTTTTAAGACACTTTGCTCATAACTTCATTTAATCCTCACAACAATCTAATGAGGTATGTGCAATTATCTTCGTTTTATGGATGAGGAAACTGAGACACAGAGAGGTCACCTAACTCGCCCAGGTTCACGCAGATGGTGAATTCACATTCCAACCCAGGTGGTCTACTCCACAGCCCCTGTTCTAACTGCGGGGCCGTACTGCCCCCAGCCCCAGCCCTGCTGCAGTGGGATGGGAAACTCTGCCCTTCTCCTCAAGAAGGCAAAGAAACCCTGGGCAAGGCAAGCTGTGGAATGGGAGTTCAAGGCCATCTTAGCTAGTTCCTAAGGGGGCAGGGTGACCCTAGGTCACACTTGGGCTGTACCTTGTCATTCCATTGTCCTGTGCCCTCTTGCCAACTAGGCTGGGGCTCCTGGATGGGACAGTGGGTACAATGTGCCTTTGCTAAATAACACTATGCCTAACATAAGTAGAGCGCTTTCTACTTTGTCAGGTTTCAGCCTGAAATGTCAGTTCGTGACGAGTCCGTGGCTGAAGAATGACCAGACGCACCAAAGTAAGGCAAGCACGAAAATGAGGTTTATTGAGGAGAGAAAAATAGGATTATAGGGCAAGAGCAAGATACAGGTTTACAAAGTGTGATACATATGCCATAGATGACAACTGGACCCATTGTCGCAGCAGGAAAAGAGCAAGGGGAAGGGGCAGAAAAAGGGCCTGGTTGCCGTCTGCGTCTCGTTTTATGGTGCCTAGATTGGGACCTCCCTCATGGCTCAGCGGTCACCATGGAACCACTTCAATTGGACCGTTGGGAGTTGCATTACTACACATGCGGGGTGTTCCAGGTCACTTCCGGACTCTATGATGCCTATGTTGCTTGGCCTGTGGGCTAGAGAGTCTTCTGCATTCTTTTGCAGCTGGTGTGCTAAGTTATAATTGACTGATTCATAGGGTATTCTCTCCTCCCCAGGTATGACAGTTGCTCAGGAGAGGATTAGGGTGGAGCAGGACCAAGATGGGGGCCTGGGACCCACCCTTGTCCTTCTTCCCCGGTGGGGCAATTGCACCAAGGCAACAGCACCCACTTTCATCCCTAGGAGCCCGGAATCTCTCGCTATCTACCTAACACTTTCACTACGTACTCTGCAATGTACTGTCTAACGTAATTGACATAATCATTCCAGGAAGCAGACAAAAGTCATTGCCTCCACTTAAAGATTAGGAAATCAAGGTTTTCAGAAGCTGCAAGGCTTGCATGGGTCATATAGCTGGTAAGTGGCAGAATTCTGAACTGGAACATGAGATTTTTCTATCTGCCTCACTGTGCTCCCTCATCAGTTTAACTACTTTTAAAAACATTACCACCACCCCCTCAAAAAGAGGCCACTCTAATTTGCTTTCCATTTTGAAAGTGCAGCCCCTATTTGCAGATGGTCTTGAGCTGGAAATAGCACAGTATCAGGATGACTTCCTCTGGCTTCAGGGCAGGGCTCCTTGGGATTCGCATTAACCACTAGCATTAACCACTAATCTTTGGTTTGTCCTTCCAGAAAAGGACTCTGGTCATGGGATAATTGTTGCACATTCATCCCCAAGGCCACTTTTAAATGCAGAGCCGAAGGCCAAACTCTCACTGTTCTGATTAACACTCCTCCTTGCAAAGAAAGAAAAATGGCCTTCCATTAGCTGCTGCTCCAGCTCCGAGAGAGGCCAGTTCAATCAAAAACCACTTTAACTAAGGGAGGAATGGGTGGCACAGAGCAGCAATCTCCCCGATCCTAATTTCCTTTTCCTTTTCCTTTTCAATTTCTCCTTTATTTAAGAATCTTTTCCTCAGAAATGACTAACTAGTGTCACTGTCTTTTTTCCAGCGACTTTCTCAACAAATGCATCCAAGGCTTTGAGCAAAAGGGCCACTGTCCATCTGAACGATGTGGGCTTTCACAATGATGGGGTGTAGAGACGCTGCCCCAAAATCTGGCACCTCGGAAACTGAGAAAACGGCAGAAGCAGAAGGCCACGTCCACCTTCCCCTCGCCCTTTATCCCTGAAGGAGGCCGTAAAACCTAGGGCGGTCACTCGCTGACCTTCTCTCTCCCTTCTCCCCTGAAGACCTCATCCTGCCCCTCGGGAGCTAGATAAGATGACATTGAATTCCCATTCCACAGCTTGCCCTGCCCAGGGTTTCTTTGCCTTTTTAGGGAGAGAAGCAGTTTCCCATCTCACTGCAGCAGGGCTGGGTTGGAATAGGGGCTGTGGAGTAGACCGCTGGGGTTGGAATGTGAATTCACCATCTATGTGAACCTGGGGGAGTTAGGTGACCTCTCTGTGCCTCAGTTTCCTCATCCTTAAAATGAGGTTAAAGGCATATACCTCATTAGATTGTTGTGAGGATTAAATGAAGTTGTGAGCAAAGGGTTTAAAAAAGTACTTAGAGAAGCACGTGACAAGTGTCCTGCCCTATAACCAGGGAGGGAAGAAATGTCACACAGGGACGCCAAGAAGAATGGGAGCCAGCAATCCTTACTTGGTTTCCCCCAGAGTTTATTCCCATTAGACCGTGCCCTTTTGTCCTCCAATCATACCTAAGCATAAATAGACACAGATTTCTTCGTTTCTGTGGGTCTTCATTTCTGAAGGCTCCTGTGTCACATAAAACTTATATTAAATAAATTTGTTATGGCTTTTCCCTGTTAATCTGTCTTGTGTTATGGGATCTCAGCCAGGAACCGACCTATGGGTGAGGAAAATATATTACCCTTTCTGCCCTACAGCAAGGTGTGCTGCGGCCCTCTCCCGAAAAACCAGAATCAAGACTTCCTGGGTTCCCAGGGCAGGCTTCAAGCCAGGCTTGATATCAGGGGAAGCAAAGACATGGCCCCTGCCCTTGAGGAGCTCACAGGCAAGTGGGGGCGCTATGGAGGGATGTAACTAACACACAGGAAGAAATGCAAGAAAAACAAATGCTTTGGGGCTCTGAGAAGGGAGTTAATGAAGGCTGTGGTGCTGGGGAGGCTTCTGAGGGGAGCGAAACTTCATCTGAGCCTCAAGGGCCTCCTCATCCATTCAACAGCAGCGTCCTGAATGTATTCCACATGCGAGGCCCTGGGGAAGTAGCATCGAATGGAATGGATTAAAATTCCTGCTGCCATCTTGGTAGGGAGTGAGACAATAAGAAAACTATAGAACAAATTGGAAGGCAGTGAGTGCAATGGAGGGAAATAAAATAGGGCATGGGGTGGGGTGAAAAAGGGGTCACAATGTCAGGTTAATATTTAGGGGTGTCCGAGGAAAGCCTCACTGAGAACATGACCTTTGAGTCAAGATCAGAGGGAGGTGAGGGAACAAGCCCTGCAGATATCTGGAGGTGTTCTGGAAAGGGGAACAGAGAGGTCAAAGGAACTTCCCTAGAAGTTTCACACACTGTACACCAAGCTGGTGGCTGTGGAGAGAGAAATCTGGTCAGTGACTGAGTGTAAAGGATCCCATTAAACCAGTCTCTCATTTCTGGGAATAGGCCAGTTCAAACAGGGGTGTCTCATTTTAAAAGATAGCGTTGCAG